>SJYA01004115.1:0-30758 GCA_006410615.1 Neotragus moschatus
TTATGGCAGTGTATCTTGTTTAAGGATAAAAGCTGTTGGAATTCTTGATTGAATGTTGTTAATTAACTCTATTTTCATTTCATACTGATAATGAAATTTATCTTTCCCAGCCTGACCAAGAAGTTGTTACCATACCAGATTTGGGAAGTCTGTCTTCACCTCTTATAGACACTGAAAGGAATCTGGGCCTGCTCCTTGGATTACACGCTTCCTATTTAGCCATGAGCACACCACTGTCTCCAGTTGAGGTCGAATGCGCCAGTAAGAAAAATTTTGTTTTCTGTTAACAGATTAGCAGGTTAGTTTAGCTGGAGCTGTAAATACCATTAAGGATAGTGAAGAATAATGAGCACAGTTGTTGATGAGGAAGTGTAAGGATAGTGAGACTAAACCAGTTCATAGAAATAGCTGTGAGTGGCTTTCATTTGTGCGATCTGTGGCATCAAAGGAAGCAAGCTGACAGGTGTGTAGGAAGGTTGAGCCTATGTATGGTCTCACTTCCACATCCTCTAACAGATTGGCTCAGCTCCCTGCTGCCTAGAAATCTACATGTTGTGGATTGACGATTCCTCGGGATGGTGTTCTGTTTGAGGATTGTGTTTTTACCAGACTCCAATCCAGTGTATTTTGGGATGGCAATGTTCGTAACCACCTAGAGTATTACATTTTCTCCATATCCCATGTGATATGTTTGAATGACTCTTTACACATGTATTTCTCCACTGACTATCCAGTGCATATCTCTTGAGTAATTTCTCATGGAAGTTACCATGTTAAGCACTGAGGATGTAAGCAGGTATAGAATTAGAGGCATCCTGCCCTTAGTTTAGAGAAGGAAATGGCAACCCACTCCAGTATTCTTGCCTGGAGAATCCTGGGGACAGAGGAGCTGGGTGGGCTGCCGCCTGTGGGGTCGCACAGAGTTGGACATGACTGAAGTGACTTAGCAGCAGCAGCAGCTGCCCTTAGTTACTTCCTGTACCTAGGCATCATAAACAGGTCAGGTTGGATGGTGGTAAGTAAGTAAATAAGTAAGTAAGTAAGTGAAGTCGCTCAGTCGTGTCCGAGTCTTTGCGACCCTGTGGACAGTAGCCCACCAGGCTTCTCTGTCCATGGGATTCTCCAGGCAAGAGTACTGGTGTGGGTTACCATTTCCTTTTCCGGGGGATATTCCCGACCCAGGGATTGAACCCAGGTCTCCCGCATTGGAGGCAGGTGTTTTAGCCTCTGAGCCATGGAGTCATTTATAAGTGGTTTGGGAGGTGAGAAGCGGGTGGAGGGAAAGATTTCATGGAGGTGGAATTATCGTGAAATTGGAGTCCCAGCAGACTAGGTGTGTTAGGGCAACGTTGAGAAAATCGGCTTTGGGCTGGTGCATGTGGAGGGTTAGGGGAGAAGGCTAATGGGCAAGGATTGCCATGGTGCCTACTCATCCTGCCTTCTGGACAAACCTTTGGTGCAGGTGCTGTACACTTTGCTGCCTTAGAGAGTCTAAGATGGTTATCTTGTCTTCTTCCAAATCAACTAGGAGCTGCAAGGTGTCAGAGTAGAGGGGAGCAGTAGGTACTGTGAGTTTGTGGTGTGGGAATCTCTCCATTCTAGGACATCAGAAGCCACCACTGGAGCAGAGAGACAAGAGGGAGTTCTAAATGGAGAGGTTCAGGGACGGTCTGGTCACAGTTGTGTTTTGGAAGAATTAATGTGGCACTTCGGAGAATGCTCTGAACACTTTAATATCTAAATTTCCAGTAAAAGAACATTGAGTGAACCCAGATTTGATTGCTTGGGTTTTGGAGAAATACTCTGATAGCACAAGTTACTGAAAAAAAAAAACAACTGTAGTTATAAAAGCTGATTTTTTTAGGTGAATCTCAGTTTATTCATCATAGCAGTTATATGAGTATTCCCATTGGCACTGGTAGAGGACTTGCTCTTACGGTGCTTGGCCTGTGCATCACACAGGTCTTTACAGCATACTGGATCTCAGGTTTCCAAGCATCCATCCCTTACTTAAGTTCTTGTCTTGTATGTTCAGTAGTCTTTCATTATTATTTGATTAATGCTCTCAGTTCAGTCGCTCAGTTGTGTCCGACTCTTTGTGAACCCATGGACTGCAGCATGCCAGGCTTTCTTGTCCATCACCAACTCCCAGAGCTTGTTCAAGCTCATGTCCATTAAGTTGGTGATGCCATCCAACCATCTCATCCGCTGTTGCCCCTTCTCCTTCTGCCTTCAGTCTTTCCCAGCATTAGGGTCTTTTCCAGTGAGTCAGTTCTTTGAATCAGGTGGCCAGAGTATTAGAACTTCAGCTTCAGCATCGGTCCTTCCAATGAATATTCAGAACTGATTTCCTTCAGGATTGATTGGTTTGAGCTCCTTGCAGTCTAAGGGGCTCTCAAGAGTCTTCTCCAACACCACAGTTCAAAAGCATCAATTCTTTGATGCTCAGCTTTGTTTATGGTCCAACTCTTACATCCACACATTACTACTGGAAAAGCCATATCTTTGAATGGATGGACCTTTGTCAGCAAATTAATCACAAACTGCTTTTTAATATGCTGTCTAGGTTGGTCGTAACTTTTCTTAAAAGGAACAAGCATCTTATAATATCATGGCTGCAAGTCACCATCTGTAGCAATTTTGGAGCCCCCCAAAATAGTCTGTCACTGTTTCCATTGTTTCCCCATCTATTTGCCATGAAGTGATGGGACCAGATTCCATGATCTTCGTTATTTGAATGTTGAGTTTTAAGCCAGCTTTTTCATTCGTCTCTTTTACTTTAATCAAGAGGCTCTTTATTTCCTCTTCAGTTTCTGCCGTAAGGGTGGTGTCATCTGTATATCTGAAGTTATTGATATTTCTCCTGGCAATCTTGATTCCAGCTTGTGGTTCATCTAGCCCGGCATTTTGCATGATGTACTCTGCATCTGAGTTAAATAAGCAGGGTGACAGTATGCAGCCTTGACGTATTCCTTTCCCAATTTGGAACTAGTCTTTTGATTAATGCTTTAGGGAGATGTATTACCCTGAACATGTTTTTCTTCTTGGAACCCTTCACATGTGCTCTTCTCCTACCTGGGTCCTCACTGTTGTGGTCTTCATCCAGATCACAAAAAATTCTGTATCAGCCCTCCAAATAATGGGGTGTTTGCTTCTGCACATTCCCACTATAGACTTTGTAGCGTATTGTTATCCCAACTGAAGTTGGGGATTACTTGTGTAAGTGGTGTCTCATTTTCTTTTCCCTGTTAGAAACAGACTCAGTTCACATGGCATCTGTGAAACTGGACAGCTCTATCCTTGAGCAGGTAGCCAGTAAATGTTGGACTGGAACTATTATTTTGGGTTCTGATTCCATACTTAAGATGTGTTGAGTAACTGGAAGGTGTTACTTTTTTTCAGGTAGACATAGGAATTATAAGCCAATCTATGTAAATATGTTAGATGAGACTTTCATATGAGTGATCCTGAATTTCACCTTCTAAATGAAGTACTTAGTTTTCTTTTTCCCCTAGCGTTTATTTCTGAATGGTGCACTCAGATTTTGTTTTAACGTTTGTATATGCACTCTCTAGAGTGGCTTCAGTCATCCATCTTCTCCGGTGGCCTACAGACTAGCCAGATCCACTACAGCTACAATGAGGAGAAAGATGAGGACCACTGTAGCTCTCCTGGGGGCACTCCTGCCAGCAAGTCCCGGCTCTGCTCCCACAGACAGGCCCTGGGGGACCATGCCCAGGCATTCCTGCAAGCCATCGCTGACAATAACATTCAGGATCACAATGTGAAGGTGAGTGAGGCCTTCCCACTCTGTGCCTTCTGTTTACCTTAGGACTTTGACTTGTGAACAGCTCAGCACAGACTTTCTTTGCATCTTATTTGGAGGGCTGTTAAGAGGCTGGTTCACTTCGGTGTCCAGTGAAGTTTTAGAAGCATCGCTGATCACAAGTGCATCGGAAGTTGCAGCACTTAGAATTTGTGACGATGTTGCAAGGTTGGCTCTGAAGTTACCTCCAGCTGTTTCTGTTGCAGGACTTTCTGTGTCAGATTGAAAGATACTGTAGGCAGTGCCACTTGACCACACCCATCACCTTTCCCCCTGAGCATCCTGTGGAGGAAGTTGGCCGCTTACTGTTATGTTGCCTCTTAAAACATGAAGATTTAGGTATGAATCTCAGTATTTTAGCTATACTATAGATCTTTCAACTGACATATTTCACAGTCATAACTAATCTTCACTTTATTTTAAATATCTTTCACAGGTCACGTGGCATTATCTTTAGTTCATGCAGGTACACTTGGTATTGAGCAAGTAAAGCATAGAACATTACCTAAATCAGTGGTGGATGTTTGTAGAGTTGTGTATCAAGCAAAATGCTCACTCATTAAGGTAAGTAGATTTTGATTCTCTTCTGTGCTTTGTGGACAGTTGGCGGGGTATTGTTGTTAAGTTGTCCTTTCATATTAACTTTGTAGACTCATCAAGAACAGGGCCGTTCTTACAAGGAGGTCTGTGCCCCAGTCATTGAACGATTGAGGTTCCTCTTTAATGAACTGAGACCTGCAGTTTGTAATGACCTCTCTATAATGTCCAAATTTAAACTGTTAAGTTCTTTGCCCCGTTGGAAGAGGATAGCTCAGAAGATAATTCGAGAACGAAGGAAGAAGAGAGGTAAGATGGTAAAGGGTGTAGGGGGATGCTTTCACCTCTGTCCCCCTCCTGTCTGTGGTCTGAGTGAGGCTGCTGACTATTGCTCACCACGTGGGCATTTTCACAACTGCTACAATGTTTTTATGTGTATTTATGATTAAGTATACAAATGCTGCTTATTTTACCAAGACATGAGACAATGTTGCAGCTTTGCGACTGAATGTGTTATGATTTGGTAACTAGTAAACTGATGCTGAAAAATACTGTGAACTTTATTAAACTGATGGGAACGGTGAAGTGTTTTTTAAATCAGTTGTCCCGGTAATGAGATATGGAAAGATTTAATCTTTCCAGTGGTAATTATTCTTGCCATTCTTGTGAATAAATGTTTTTATTTGGAAATATTGAATATTCTGAAGCATGGAGGATTGTTATAAAAGGAACCAAAAGAGTTACTGCTATTTTCAGGAAGCAGCTGTGTAGAGATAGGAAAAAGAGTTTTTGTATTAACCACAATTAGAGTGAAAATACATAAAAAACTTTATAATTTGGTCATTTGTGATTATAAACAAACCTCCCAAGGTATCTTATTATATACTCTTATGAATTATATTGATTTATACCCAGATCAGCCTTTTAAGCAATATTAATTAATGAGTTTTTGATGAATATTACAAACAATAATGTGATGGGAGACTATTTTAGAAGCCATCCTGAATTGATTGTTCCTGGGCTTGATCCGTAGCTTATCTGGATCCTGAAAATGCTTTGAATTAGGAAGTAGGGCAAGAACACTTCTGAGACCCCTTGAACCCAGGAGGCCAGAAGACTCAGGAGACAGCATCTCAGCTGGAAGGAGAACAGTCCCATCCCTATGTTGCTGTTGCCTCCCTGGACTCTGAGCTCACATGGTCACCTCTTAAAACGTCTTGATATGGCTTATATATTTAATTGCAGTTTTTAAATAATTAATATTACTGGTCCTGTGCTAATTTTGATGATTCACTGGTAGGGTACTACAGGACTCTGAAGAGCTATTGTACTCTTGGTTATTACTATGAAAAAGGACAGAGGAAGATTAGCAAAAATTGACACATGGAGGAAATTCCAGAGGAAATCGGGCCCAGGCTTCCTTCCAGTGTTCCCTTTAGTGAATCACAGTGTCCTGCTTGGTCCTCTCTGCAGTGACGTGACAAAGCTATCTGTCAGGGACGCTTGCCTGAACCTTGGTGTCCAGGGTTGTTGCTGACTGTCAGTCACATGGCCATATGGGGCTTGCATGATTGCTCTCAGCTGCCCACAGTCCATCCAGAGTTGAACAGTTAATGTAAGTCACAAACTCTCTGTTCACTCTGGTTGAGGTGGTCCTATGCCTGAGGCACAGTCTTCTCAGTGAGAGTGTGTCCAGGTTTCAGAGCTCAATTCATAGGAGCTGGGCAAGGGCCAGTGCAGATGATACAGGCCTTTCTTGGGAATTTGCAGGGTTTGAGCAACCCAGACTTGGTATGTTAGTGTTTTATTGTGTTGTCTGTTATTTATATTATAAAGTAGAAGAATTAGACTAAAAGCCTTGGAGAGTACCAAAAGTAGAGAAGCAACACCAAATATTAAATTGCAAATTCAATGGAAATTTCTATCATTTAAAAGACTAACTTAAGGGACTTCCCTGGTGGCCAGGAGGTTAAGAACCTGCCTCCCAACACAGGGGATGCAGGTTTGGTACCTGGTCAGGGAACTGAGATTTCACATGCTGTGGGGAAGCTAAGCCCGTGAGCCACAGCAGCTGAGCCCCTACATTCTAGGGCTCATGCTCCACAAAAAGAAGCGCATGCACTACAACTAGTGGAAGCCTACATGTGGCAAGAAAGAGTCCAAGAGCTGCAATGCAGACCCGGCACAGCCAAAAAAAAAATGACTAAACATAGCCAAAAAAACAAAAAATGACTAACATAGCCAAAGGCATCTAATTGATTCAGTTGTACCCTGGTGACAGAACCAATATACTAGTCCAAAGTGGGCAGATTAGGATCTGTTGACAAATGTAGCCTGCCATTTACTATCTACTGCCCATGAGCTAATGCTAGGTTTTCCATATAAGTTATTTTATAATAAACAAGAACACATGAAAAGTATATGAAGTTCAAATAACAGCGTTCAGAAATAAAGTTAGCTACTTTTCATGGTGCAGCAGTAGAGTATTTGCAGTAGATTGAATAGCCTGCAAAGACTAAAATATTCACTCTATTCACTCTCTGTCCCTTTATGAAAAGGTTTGTCAGCCTCTGGGCTTCTCCTTCTTTAGGGCTTCTCTCCATTGTTACATTGTCACTGTCTTTCTGTCCCTGACATGCAGTAGCAGAGAGTTATTATTGAATGTCATGTGAGAATAATTATGATAGTTGAGAGTCCCTTGGACTGCAAGGAGATCCAACCAGTCCATTCTGAAGGAGATCAGCCCTGGGATGTCTTTGGAAGGAATGATGCTAAAGCTGAAACTCCAGTACTTTGGCCACCTCATGCGAAGAGTGGACTCATTGGAAAAGACTCTGATGCAGGGAGGGATTGGGGGCAGGAGCAGAAGGGGAAGACAGAGGATGAGATGGCTGGATGATATCACTGACTCGATGGGTGTGAGTCTGAGTGAACTCCGGGATTTGGTGATGGACAGGGAGGCCTGGCATGCTGCGATTCGTGGGGTTGCAAAGAGTCGGATACGACTGAGCGACTGAACTTACTTTTTGTAATTTGAGCACTTGACAATGATATTTACATGTTTCTTTGAAAACAATATTCATATCCTCTACCTTCATGCAAATTTAAACATTTCTTAATGTAAAATCATGTTTAAGGATTTTTGTAATGAATGGTGTTTTTAAACATAGTTCCTAAGAAGCCAGAATCTACTGATGAAGAAGAAAAAATTGGAAATGGAGAGAGTGATTTAGAAGAAGCTTGCATTTTGCCTCACAGTCCTATAAATGTGGACAAAAGACCCATTACAATTAAATCACCCAAGGTGAAGTATTTTTTTGTGATTCTAAGACTGACTCTGTAGAAGCACAACACATTGGAAGGGAATCCACAAGTATTATTGCTTTGTTTTTGAATATGAGTAGAGACTGTGGTAGTTACCAACAGCATGAATAA
Source organism: Neotragus moschatus (assembly GCA_006410615.1). Classification (NCBI taxonomy): domain Eukaryota; kingdom Metazoa; phylum Chordata; class Mammalia; order Artiodactyla; family Bovidae; genus Neotragus; species Neotragus moschatus. The sequence goes on from SJYA01004115.1 coordinate 7,799, forward strand.
CTGCCCCAGCGATGCTTAAATGTACTTGACTTATGGTGCCCTGGTCAGATCAGTAGCTGGAGAAGTGTTTTCTTTTACTCTTAGCTGTATACTGTGTTGTTATTTGTTCACCATTTTACTCTTTCATTCATTTATTCACTCATTCATTGAGTGTATCCTTTGCTCCAAAAACTGTTAACATGGATGATAATTTAACTTTGTCAAGTTAGCCAATTCCAAAGTACCTAAGTATACAGATTATACATTGATTTATAAGACTGTTTATGACATGGTTGTTTTTATCATTAATTCCTAAATTTAAAATATGTTACCAATTTAAACCTAGTGACATTTACTTATATTTTCTTTGAGTAATTGTTTTAGAGCACATCTTAATATGAATAAGGTTAACTGATGGTGAAAATGGTTTTCATTTGTCAGGATAAATGGCAGCCACTGTTGAGTACAGTTACAGGTGTTCACAAATACAAATGGTTGAAGCAGAATGTTCAGGGTTTGTATCCTCAGTCTGCACTCCTCAGTACAATTGCTGAATTTGCCCTTAAAGAAGAGCCAGTGGATGTGGAAAAAATGAGAAAGTGCCTACTAAAACAGGTAAATTTGCTAAGACCATTCTTCTCTGTCTTGGATAATACATAAACACTTAACAGTATGTATTGATTTTTTTCGCAGTTGGAGAGAGCAGAAGTTCGCCTGGAAGGGATAGATACAATTTTAAAACTGGCAGCCAAAAATTTCTTACTTCCATCTGTGCAGTATGCTATGTTCTGTGGATGGCAAAGACTTATTCCAGAAGGGATTGATATAGGGTAAAACTTTATGATATTTTTTCTTAATTAAGGGAAGCTGTGACAACAGAGCATTGTTTTATTGAAGTTAAAAGTCTGGCAATATTCTGAGTGAAATTCTTCATCTTTGTTTGAAGGGAACCCCTTACTGATTGTTTAAAGGATGTTGATTTGATCCCACCTTTTAATCGGATGCTGCTTGAAGTAACTTTCGGCAAGCTGTATACTTGGGCTGTTCAGAATATTCGAAATGTTTTGATAGATGCAAATGCCAAATTTAAAGAACTTGGTGAGTTAAAAATCTGGTGGTTAAAAGGCTATATTAAAATTGCTATTGATGTCATTGATGATATCAGCATTATTACTTAGTTTGTCTTTTAATTATATATTCTGGAAACTTTGAAGTGCTAATTTTTGCTTTGAAGACTTTCATAACTTTGACATTAGAATGATAATCTAAGCTGCTTTAAACTTTCTCATATTCTAAACTAAACTTTCAGAATTTGACAGAAGATATTGTACTATCCTAAAACAAAGCTTTTATATTTTATTTTATTTTTATTTATATTATATTTTAACATTTTTAAGTATATCACACAGTGTACCTTAAAATGTATTTTTTTATTAGTACATAATTTCCTTAATGGTTTAAGCATCTACAGGGAAGAGGGAGAAGTGGTTTTGTGGAAGACAAGTGAAATCTCTCCCTTATAATTGACATGAAAGGAGTGAGTCACTAGGGATATTTAGAAGAGCAAAGTTACAAGTTTTGTAGATAGATGGAGACAGCTACATGAGAAGTGATGGTGGTATTATTGCAGAGTAATACGGAACTGCCCAATGTCCACACTCTGTGGATATCTGATGAAAAAGACAGACTTACTATAAAAAATTGCTAATGCTTTCTGCTTTGTGTATGTTCTTGGATCAATGCACAAGAAATTTATTTGAGTGCCAATGCCTTTTAGGTATCCAGCCTGTCCCCTTGCAAACCATTACAAATGAGAACCCATCAGGACCAAGCCTGGGGACGACCCCACAAGCTCGCTTTCTCCTGGTAATGCTCAGTATGCTCACCCTGCAGCACGGTGCCCACAATCTGAGCCTTCTGCTGAATTCTGGCACGCTTGCTCTTACACAGACAGCACTTCGTCTCATTGGTGGGTTTACATTGCCCTGAGTTGCTTGTGAAAATTCAATAGTTTGTCTCGATCTCTCTTTCTATAAATTTTTTTTTTTTTTGGTGGATAAGTACAAATAACATAAAATTTACCATTCTAAGTAATTTTATAATTCATTGTCAGTAATCACATCCACAATGTTGTGCAAGCATTAATGCTGTTGTCTATAACTGTTTATCACCTGAAATGCAAACACATGTCCATTTACCAGTGACTCCTGACTTCCCACTCCCCTAATTATTGGCAGTAGCAAATGTGCTTTCTATCTTTGTGGACTTACTTGTTTGGATATTTCATACAAATGAAATCATACAAACAAATTTCAGCCTTTTGTATCTGGCTTATTTAGCATGCATTAATATGAATACTTGATTTCTTTTTATGGCTAATAAATATTATATGAATATACTATGTTTTATTCATCCTTTGATGGATATTGGCTTATATCTACCTTTTGGCCTTGCTAAATAGTATTGCTAGGAAATCTGTTTACAGGCTTTTATTTGCAAACTTGTTACCAGTCCCTTTGTTATATACATAGGAAAATTGCAGGGTTATATGGTATTCCTATGTTCAGCTTGCTCAGAAATTGCCAAACTATTCCACAGCACTATATCATTTTACGTTTTCACCCACAATGGGCCAAGAGTTGCAGCTTCTCCATGTCCTTGCCAATGCAAGTTATATTCTGATTTATTTATTATTTTTTTTAATTTAGGCTACTCAAGTTGGTGTGAAGTGATATTTCATTATGATTTGTTTTATGCTTCTCTAATATTGAGTGTCCTTTCATGGATCTCAGCCTTGTGGTGAAGGGCCTTGGATAACTCAGTGAAATGATGAGCCATGCTGTGCAGGGCCACCCAGAATGTCACAGTGAAGAGTACTGTCAGAATGTGGTCCACTGGAGGAGGGAATAGAAAACCACTGCAGTGTTCTTGCCTGGAGAACCCCATGGACAGTATGAAAAGGCAAAAAGATAACACAGCAGAAGATGAGCTCCCCAGGTTGGAAGGTATCCAGTATGCTCCTGGGGAAGAGAGGAAAGCAGTTACTAATAGCTCCAGAAAGAATGAAGTGCCTAGGGAGAAGTGGAAACAATGGAGTGTCGGGTGGTGAAAGTAAAGTTGATGCTGTAAAGAACAATATTGCATAGGAACCTGAAATGTTAGGTCCTTGAATCATGGTAAGTCTGATGTGGTGAAGCAGGAGATGGCAAGAATGAACATTGACATCTTAGCAATCAGTGAGCTAAAATGGATGGGAATGGGTGCATTTATCAGATGACCATTATGTCTACTATTGTGGCCAAGAATCCCTTAAAAGTAATGAAGTAGCTTTCGTAGAAGGCTATGAATGAGCCTGAAATGCAGTGTTTGGCACAATCTCAGAAATGACAGACTGATCTTGATTCATTTCCAAGGCAAACCTTTCAGCATTATAGTAATAATCCAAGTCTATGCCCCAACCACTGATGCTGAAGAAGCTGAAGTTGACCAGTTTTGTGAAGACCTGTGGTGTTGGAGAAGACTCTTGAGTATCCCTTGGACTGCAAGGAGATCCAACCAGTCCATTCTAAAGGAGACCAGACCTGGGTGTTCATGGGAAGGACTGATGTGGAAGCTGAAACTACCAATACTTTGGCTACCTCATGCGAAGAGTTAACTCATTGGAAAAGACCCTGATGCTGGGAGGGATTGGGGGCAGGAGGAGAAGGGGATGACAGAGGATGAGATGGCTGGATAGCATCACTGACTCGATGGACATGAGTCTGAGTGAACTCTGGGAGTTGGTGATGGACAGGGAGGCCTGGCATGCTGTGATTCATGGGGTCGCAAAGAGTCGGACACGACTGAGTAACTGAACTGAACTGATGATGCATTCTTGAACTAATACTAAAAATTGATGTTCATAGGGGATTGGAATGCAAAAATGGGCAGTGAAGATATACTCAGAATAACAGGCAAATATGGCCTTGGAGTTTTGTCAAGAGAACACACTGGTCATAGCAAACACCCTTTTCCCAACAACCTAACAGACAACTCCACACATGGACATCATCAGATGGTCAATTATATTCTTTATAGCCAAAGATGGAGAAGCTCTATACACTCAGTAAAAACAAGACCTGGAGCTGTCTGTGGCTCAGATCATGAGCTCCGTGAAGCAAAATTCAGACTTAAATTGAAGAAAGTAGGGAAAACCACTAGGCCATTCAGTTACGACCTAAATCAAATCCCTTAATGATTGTATGGTGGTGGTGACAAATAGATTCAAGGGATTAGATTTGGTAGACAGAGTGCCCGAAGAACTATGAACAGAGGTACATAACATTGTACAGGAGGCAGTGACCAAAACCATCCCAAAGAAAAAGAAATGCAGAAGGCAAAGTGGTTGTCTGAGGAGGCTTTACAAATAGCTGTGAAAAGAAGTGAAAGGCAAGGGAGAAAGGGAAAGATATATCCAACTGATTGCAGAGTTCCACAGACTAGCAAGGCCTTATTAAATGAACAGTGCAAAGAAATGGAGGAAAGCAACAAAATGGGAGAAGACAGATCTCTTCCAGAAAGTTGGAGATATATATCAAGGGAACATTTCATACAAGGATGGGTATGATAAAGGACAGAAAGGATACAGACTTAACAGCAGCAGAAGAAGAGACTGGAAAGAAGAGGTGGCATGAATACACAGAGGTATACAATGAAGGTATTAGTGACTGGCATGACCAGGATGGTGTTTTCACTCACCTGGAGCAATACATCCTGGAGTGTGAAGTCAAGTGGGCTTTCGGAAGCATTACTATGAACAAAACAAGAGGAGGTGATGGAAATACAGCCAAGCTATTTAAATTCCTAAAAGATGATGCTGTCAAAGTGCTGCAGTCAGTGTGTCAGCAAATTTAGAAAACTCAAATGGCTTTTCCACAGGACTAGAAAAGGTCAGTTTTCACTCCAATCCCAAAGAAGAAGCAATGCCAAATATTCAAACTACTGTACTGTTGCACTCATTTTGCATATTGGTAAGAAAGAAAGAAACAAAGTGAAGTCGCTCAGTCATGTGCGACTCTTTGCAACCCCATGGAGTGAGTGTAGCCTACCAGACTTCTCCATCCATGGGATTTTCCAGGCAAGAGTACTGGAGTCGGTTGCCATTTCCTTCCCCAGGAGATCATCCGGGCTCAGGAATTGAAATTGGGTCTCCTGCATTATAGGCAGACGCTTTACTATCTGAGCCACCAGGGAAGTCCATTACCAGTACTTCAACCAAGAACTTCCATATGTACAAGCTGGGTTTCAAGAGGCAGAGAAAGCAGAGATCAGATTGTGAACATTCGTTGGATCATGGTGAGAGCAAGGGAGTTCCAGAAAACATTTTAATTGTGCTTCATTGCTAAAATCTTTGTGGAAAAATTCTTAAAGAGATGGGAATACCAAACCACCTTACCTTTCTCCTGAGAAATCTGTAAGTGTGTCAAGAAGAAAAAGTTAGAAGTGGACATGGAACAGTGGATTGGTTCAAAATTGATAGAAGAGTATGACAAGGCTGTATATTGTCACCCTGCTTATTTAACTTTCTTGTAGAGTACATCATGTGAAATACTGAGTTGGAGGAATCAAACATTGCTGTGAGAAATATCAATAATCTCAGATATGCAGATGATGCTGCTCTAATGGCAGGAAGTGAAGAGGAACTAAAGAGCCTTTTGATGAGGGTGAAAGAGGAGAGGGAAAAAGCTGGCTTGAAACTCAACATTAAAAAAAAAAAAAGGTCATGGCATCTGGTCCTATCACTTCATGGCAAATAGAAGGGGAAAAAGTAGAAGCAGTGATCAATTTTATTGGGCTCAAAAATCACTGTGAATGGTGACTGTAGCCATTAAATTAAAAGACTCTTTCTCCTTGGAAGGAAAGCTATGAGAAAACTAGAGAGCATATTTTAAAGCAGAAATGTCACTTTGCCAACAGACTTCCTGTAAAAATGTACAGATGTGAGAGTTGGACCATAAAGAAGGCTGAGTGCCAAAGAATTGATGCTTTCAAATTGTGGTACTGAAGAAGACTCTGAAGAGTCTCTTGGACTGCAAGGAGATCAAACCAGTAAATCCTAAAGGAAATGAACCCTGAATATTCATTTGAAGGATTGATGCTGAAACTCCCATACTTTGGCCACCTGATGTGACCAGCCAACTCATTGGAAAAGACCCTGATGCAGGGAAAGATTGAAGGCAAAAGGAGATAGGGCGGCAGAGGATGAGATGGTTAGATAGCATAACTGCTCAGTGGACATTAATTTGAGCAAACTCTGGAAGATAGAGGAGCCTGGCATGCTATAGTCTCTGGGGTTACAAACAGGCAGACATAACTTAGTGGCCAAACAACAACAATACTGAATGACATTAGTCTCTGTACCCATGGTTCTTGGCCATTGGTATATCTAGGAAATAATGTCTATTTAGGTCCTTTGCTCATTTAAAAATTCAGTTGTGTGTGTTGTTGAGTTGTAGAGGTCTTTCTGGATGCTAGACTATTTACAGTAATATGATCGGAAGACATTTTTTTTTTCCATTCTGAATTTTGTTTTAACTTTGGTTTACAGAAATTATAAAATGTCTAATTTTATCTATTAGTATTCTTATTATTCTTCTGTTGCTTGTGCTTTTGATGTTATGTCTAAGAAATCATTGCCAAATCCAAGGTCATGAGGATTACTCATTACATTTTCTTCATTAAGTCTTGTATTTAGTTACATGATCCACTGTAAGATGATTTTTTTAATATGATGTGAGATGAGGGTTCACTTTATTAATTTTTTGGTTATCCAGTTGTTTCAGTATCATTTTTTGGAAGGACTGTTCTCAAATTCTTAGCACCCTTGTCAAAAGTCATTTTGACTGTAGCTGTTTAAGTTTATTTCTAGAATCTCAGTTTTGTTTGTGTTGTTCTGTGTGTGTCATTACGCTAATCCCACATCGTTTTGAACACTCTGATAAAAGCTTTGTGGTAAGTTTTAAAATTGAAAGGTATGTCTTTCAACTTTTTCTTTCTCACGATTATTTTAGTTATTTCTAGTCCCTTGCATTTCCATATGACTTCCAGGTCTGGCTTTTCCATGTTTCCTAAAAGGCCATTGAAATTTTCAAGGATTGTATTGAATCTGTAGGTACTTTTGGAGAGTACTGCCCTCTTAACAATATTAAGTCTTTTATTCCATGAATATGAGATTATTTTATATTTGTTTAGGTCTTCTTTGATTTCTTTGAGCAATATTTTATAGATTTTTGTTGTTGTTATCAGGGTAATACTGGCCTCATTGAGTAAGTTAGCGAGTAGTTCTCTCTTGTTCTGTCTTTGAAAGAGTTAGAATTGGTGTTGATTCTTCTTCAGTGTTTGGTAGACTTTACCAGTCTAAAAAGAGATATATGTGATATGAGATGGATATGACGCCATCCAGCCATTGCATATTGTTCACTGTTGATTTATTGTTCTATTTATCTCTGTTCTGATGTTTGTTATTTCCCTTCTGCTACCTTTAGGTTTACTTAGTTCTTATTTTTATAGTTCCTCCAGGTATAGTTAGTTGTTTAGTTCTTTTGAGATCTTAAGTATGCATTTATAGATTTAAATTTCCTCCTTAGTACTGTTTTTGCTGCATCTCTTAAGCTTTGCTATATTGTGTTTTTGTTTTCATTTGTTTCAAAGTATTACTTTTTGTTGTGGGTTTTCTTTGTCCTGTGAATTTTTCACATACTTGTGTGTTGTTTAGTTTTCACATACTTATGACATTCCTAGCTTTTGTTGTAATTTCTAGTTTCATTTCACTGTGATCAGAGAATATAATTTATATGATTTTAGTTTATTTCAGTTTATCATTTTGTGACCTAAAATACTTCCTCTCCTGGAGGGTGTTCCCTGTGAACACTTGAGAAGAGTGTGCTTTTTGCTGGTTTTGTATAGAATGCCTCTTCATGTCTGGTAAATCTGATTCATTTATAATATTGTTCTTTGCTCAAATTTTTAGATACTGCAGGGCCAGTGTTCTAAATCCAAATGAAAGAGCAAAGCTTTCCTAAGCAGTTTGATTTTGCTAGTCTTTGTGCCCCCAGGACCCATTCAGAAATATGCACCAGACTCTGAGTCAGCATCTGATTACTGTGGACCTCATTAGCAACTAAAAATTGCTTTTAAAAGTCTTAAACATACAATTTTCCTGCTGTCTCTCTTTTTTTCCAGAGATTCCAGTAGGTAAAAGTCAGAGCCCAAGTTGTTAATTATGGGGGCTTCCTCTGTTAACAGTACTGACTGTGAAAAGCCAGGGAGTTGTGTGCAATGAGTACATATCTATCTTTGTTGCTTTCTCTAATCAAGGTGATTCTCTTTCATATAAGAACTCATTAGCATACAATATTGTATATTAATTTTTCTGTGTATATCCACATACAATAGCCACAAAATGCAAATCAGTTAAAAAAAGATTCTCCTTTTTTCCTTATCGCAAAATGTATTCAAACCCTTAGCAGCAAATTCAGTGTTTACAGTGTTAACATTATAGCTGCCTGGGGAGGTACCAGCTAGATGGAACCCCTGCCCCTTCTGGGGCCTCATAGAGGCACTCCCAGGTTGAGAAGAAGACTATTTTCCTTCCAGTGTATTTAAAGCTTTACTCCTGACCTGGAAATTGAACATTTTTTTTTTTTTTCCTCCTTCTTGGAGGAGAGCAGAACACAAACTTTAAATTTTTCACCTGACCAAGCCCATCTTTGGGAATGTTTGGGGTCCTTTTCTGTCCTGGAGAGAGAACAAAAACCCCAAGGTTACCAGGGCTGTGCATATCCCTCCCTCAGGCCAGGGTGCTGGTTCCTGGGGTTAAATTTCCTGTTTCAGCTTCTGTTTTATACTGTGAGTGGTTCCATGGCTGCCAGGGAGCAAATTTGCATCATGTCCTACTCCTTCATTTTCTCTTGTACCAGACAATGGTTTTGCAATATTTGACTGAGTCCACATTGTTCTAGCAAATCCTGTTGCTGCCACCCCTGTGTCAGGGTTCCCAAGACCACCTCCAGTTTTAATAATTTGCTCGCAGTCCTCACAAGACTCCAGATATAGTCATACTTAGGGCTAAATTTTGTTACAGTGAAAGAGTAGGAAGCAGAATCAGCCATGGCACATAGGTAGAGTGTGAGAGAGATTGGACACAAATCCCCTCCTGGTGGAGATACACAGAGTGCACTTAGTTCGCCTAGCAAAGAGTTGTGACCACACGTGTGAAGTGTTGTCTTTACATGCAAGGTATGGAGACTTGGTGCCCTGGGCTCTCACTGGGGCAGGTCATGTAGGCATCTCTGCCTGGCACTTGAGTAAGCTTCAGACCCCCCAGAAAGAAGCAGGTTTTAGCAGAGACCATGTTATTTGTGCAGTGTAGGCACAGGATTGGCTTCTTGGCAGTTAAGGACGGGTGGGAGCCTTCACGAAATCCAGGTTCCCGAAGGCCAGCTGAGGGCCAACCCTGTAAACAGGCTTTTCTGGGGACAGCAGTATGTCAGGCCTTCTTTATCAGCTCTTTTTTTCACATTACTGTAATTAAAGGTTGTTAATTTCTCACAGTGTTAAACATTTATGGTTATCATTTGTTTTTCTGTTCTAATAAAAATATGAATAATGAGTGTCTCTTTAATCATTTTTGCTTTTTGGAGTGGATCATAATTCCTGGAAATAGAGTAAATATCTTTTCTGAGAGTTTCTAAAATCTTCTACATATTTCTAATACATATTTATATATTTTGTCCTCTGCTTACCTTTTAAAAGTCTTAGTTCTCATCAGTAAATTTTTGATGGTATTTGTTGTATTGGTAAAAACTACACTATAGATTATTTAAATTATCATCTTCATTAATATTTAACTGCGTATTGGTTCATCTGCTTTTTCTGATGTTCTGATAGGCCCTAGTTGTGATAATGTTGAAGAAGACATGAATGCTTCTGCCCGAGGAGCTTCTGCTACAGTTTTGGAAGAGACACGGAAGGAAACAGCCCCGGTACAGCTGCCAGTTTCAGGGCCAGAGTTGGCCGCCATGATGAAGATTGGAACCAGGGTCATGAGAGGCGTGGACTGGAAATGGGGTGATCAGGTCCTTAGAGATTTAAGTTAAACACATTAGCCACACATTAGTCACCCTCTGCGCATCCTGACCTGCATGCGATGAGTGGGTGGAGACTAGAATAAATACCTACATTCTAAAGACAGGTGTGGTTGACAGGCGATGTAGTTACCGGTTCCTGGGTGGGCAAATAGAATCTCAGCACCAGTAGAGAAGGGCAGCAGCCTGCTCCAGGGCCCTGGAACAGGACCATATCTTAGAGGAGTAGCTGCTTGTTTTGGGACACTCGTGACCTAGGCTTGACTTGAGGCTCAGCCTGGAGCAAGAGTGAGGGTGAGCAGGAGAGAGTAAACTGCACCTGAATAGTCATGTCGTGAAAGCTCTGACCCTGCCTCTGTGAGCTGATGGCCAGGTGCCAGTTAGGTATCCTACCCAGCAGCTACAGGCACCTGCTTGGGCAGTGTCCGTCTTTCCCCCTCTCTCCCCAGCACCTTGCTCCCATGTGTCTGTCGAGTCTCCCTGAGTAGAGGTTGGGACTGGGCTCTGCACCATTACTGGAGCGACTAGCTGGGCCAGTGCACACCCTCCTGTGATGTGGAACATTCTTGTCATGTCCAGGTTTCCTCAGCTTCACTCTTAAGCATGTACCTCCTGAGAATCATCTAGGAAATCAGTGTGTCCAGGACAAATAGCAGCAGCCTGAAAACAGCTTCTACTCGTAGAAATTAGAAGTAGAGTTTCAGTCTTAAGATTTGAGGGAAAATTGAAGAGTGAAAGGGAGTGAGGAGATTCTGGTGCTTGTTTGAGGTTCTCAACCTTGTGAAGCCCCATGAGGGATGGGGGTGCCAGTGAACAGGGTGGCAGAACCAGGCTGGAAAGTCTGGTGTCTGCATTGGCTTATAGAGGATGCTAAGTGAGGTGGTTCTTTCCCCACTTACCTCTTTTGTTAGGAGTGTGGGCAGGTTAGTCCTGGTGTTCACTACAGTGATGAAGTGAGCTCTGAGTATAGGTGGGTTTGGAGCCCTCCTCTGACTTGAAGTCCTTGCAGCCACCCTTGTAGGCAGGGTTCCAGAGACTGCACCCTCTTAACCAGTCTTTGTTTTGGCTTCCTCAGGATGGACCTCCTCCTGGCCTTGGCCGGGTGATTGGTGAACTTGGAGAGGATGGGTGGATCAGGGTCCAGTGGGACACAGGCAGCACCAACTCTTACAGGATGGGGAAGGAGGGGAAGTATGACTTGAAGTTGGCGGAGCTCCCAGTCTCTACACAGCCTTCGGCAGAGGACTCAGACACGGAGGATGACTCTGGTGGGTGTTTGGGGGCCCTGGCAAGCTGTGTGCATGTGCTTTCTTCTGGGAGTGAGAGTGGCATTCCGTAGGTGAAGCTTTCCATGAAGGTCTGGTTGAAACAGGCCCAGGGGCAGTATAGTTCCTGTCCCTCTTGGAGATAGTGTTGTAGGGGCAGGTGAAGTAGCATAGAGCCTGCTGTGTCCTCTTCTCTGGTGGATTTTCTGGGGATCCCTGAGCCAGTGACTTATGTAGTGAGCGTTGCCTCACCATGCCCTGAAGCATGTGTTTTTCCTTCTTTCACCTTCTCTCAGAATGTGTCACACAGTGTGGAGTTAGTCAGTACTTTACTACCTTCGGTAAAATGAAGATGAGAATTTGGTGACCTCAGAAAGTTAAACCCTATGTATTAAGAGGCAGAATTGTAGGAGGAGAGCTTCGTGACATTTTTCAGACATGTCTGAAAGACCTTGGGATACCAGTCTTGGTGAGACTGTCCAGCAGGCTGGCACTAATTTAGGGGCCTGGCATGACAGGCTCCCAAGATCACCTCCATGGTTAGGAGAGAAAACCCGAGAGACAGTTCACTAGAGAAAGGGTGGTATGGAAGGCGGGCTAGGCGATCTGTGCCCATGGTGTGTGCAGGCCACTCCACGCATATCAGATATAAACTGATGATGCCTGTCTGGGGCACATTAGGCGTAGCACGTGGGAAGCTGTGTGGCCCCACCTAGGCAGTCGATGCTGATTTGTTATCACTGTATCTGACGGTGTCCAGCCCAGTTGTCCCTACTCCTGCCTCTCTGCCAGGGGGTTTCACTTGTGAGGTTGGGGCCTGAGCAGGGGTGGCCAAGTGATAGAAAGATGGTCCGGTTCCACATGTATTCCTTATCAAAGATCCAGTGATCCGTACATGTGAGCACGTGGCTCCCTTCCGTGGAAGCACCCACCTAATACTTGTCCAGGGCACAGCCACCTTAGCAGCAGCCAGCTTCTGACATTGAAGTTTTTCTAAGGAATGAATCCTTGGAATTGTTCTAGTGTTTCTGAGTTGTAGGATGAGATTGCTTTAAAAAATTAAACTGTACTGGAAAAGTCGTATTCCCTTCAATTAGGGTGAGTGTTCAGTGCATCCTGAATTCCATCTTTAATGTAAAGAACTGCTTCCCTTTCTACAGTAAGAGAAGAAGTATGTGATATTAAATCCCTTAAGTTACATGTAGAGACATTTTCCATTTTTATTTTTATTTTTTTGGAAGTGTAGTTCCTTATTTTGATTCTTTTTTTCAGAAGCTGAACAAATTGAAAGGAATATTCACCCCACTGCAATGATGCTTACCAGCACTGTTAATTTACTGCAAACTCTTTGTCTTTCTGCTGGAGTCCATGCTGAAGTTATGCAGAGCGAAGCCACAAAGACTCTCTGTGGGCTGCTGCGAATGTTGGTGGAGAGTGGAACAACAGACAAGACATGTATGCAGTGGGGAGTTGTGGGCCAAAGAGTTAGAACTGGGCTGTCAGTTCGGGTGTGTGTGTATGTGAGTGATTGTGGGTGTGTGTGTGTCAGTGTGGTAAGGCTGCTGTGATGAATTACCACAGACATGGTAATTCTGTGGAATTACCATGGAGCTGCATTCTCCATTATCAGCACCACCCTCCATAGTGGTACATTTTGTCTCAGTTGACGAGCCCACAGCTGGTAGTTCACAGAAGAGCTCACTCTGGGTGTTGCACACTCTGCGGGTGTACATGGCACCACAGATGCAACCTGGCACATCAAAGTACCACAGCCTGGGCCGTCTCAATTTTAGAAATTTACTTCTTCACAGTTCTGAAGGCGAGAAGTTCAAAATCAAAGAATGAGCAGTCAAGGTCTTTTTTATGAATCTGAGGGCAGAATCTGTTCCAAGGCCCTCCGTAACATCTGACGGTTTGCTGGCAATCTTTTGGCATTCCTTGGCTTCCCTCATCTTCCCTTTGGCATCCCTCATCTTCACATGGCATTCTCCCTGTATGTGTCTGTCTCCAGATTTCTCCTTTTTATAAGGATGTCAGTTACATTGGATTAAGGATGCACCCTAATCTAGTTTAGCTTCATTTAAACTTAGTACGTCTGTTTCCAAACAAGATCGCATTCTGAGGTACTAAGGATTAGGACTTCAACATGTGAGTTGTGGCGGAACATAATTCAACTCTTAACAGAGGCTTAAAACAAGAACTTCACTTTCTCAGAATTCTAGATAGCGGAAGTCCAAAATCAAGGCATGCTCCTTCTGACACTCTGAGGTAAGACCCTGGATTTTAGCTTTTGTACCTCCAGGCTTCAAAAGTGTAGTGGATGGTCACATCGTTCCAGTTTCCGCCTCAACTTTAGCTGAATGCCTCCCCTCTTCTTTTCTCTCTCTTATTATAAAAATACCTTCGTTTGATTTTGGGTTCACCCTAATCCGCTATAATGTCATCTCAATCTTTATCTTAATTATATCTGTGAAGAATTTGTTTCCACATCTGACTCTGGGTGAACATGAATTTTAAGGGTACAATTCAGTCTACCAAAGTGTTTTGAGTATGTGAATATGAGTATGTGTGTGGGAGAAGTTGAGGAAGTGATTGAGCAAGTGTGTGTGTGTGTGTGTGTGTGTGTGCAGGTGTGAGTGTGTATGCATGTGTGAGTTTGAGTGAGATTGAGTGTGCATGTGTGTAGTTGGGTATGTGGAGAGTTTGATTGTGTGAGTGACTGTGAGAGTGGCGTCTAATGTGGGGTGCCAGGGCCTGTGCACATGTGTAGTTAAGTGTGACTGAGTGAGTGGCGTGAGTGTGTGTCTAAAGAGCGGTGTCCCTAGTGAGCCGGGAGTTGGACTGTGGAAACTGGGGAAGGGGAGCTAGTCTGGCGTCTGAGCAGGTCACATGGCATACCCCTACCTCAGAGTCTCTGCCAGCCAGGAGGGTGTGGAAGCCCCAGGTGTCCATGAGTGCAGACCCTGGAGGAGCAGTCAGGGTCACTGTCTCATGAAAACCTTACTCTTTTTCTAGGAATACAGCCTTCTTAAAACTTGGGCTGGGAATTTATGATGCAGATTAAATATAAACAAGCTCATGGGAGATACTTAAAATGTGAAATTTACAAACTATGGTATTTGCCCTCCCACAGATAATTGCTATTTGAATTATAGATGGTTTTCCTACTGCTTAGAGACAGTATGTAGATGAAAATTCCTTGACGAGTTTGAATTACTCCACGTACCTTAGACATTTTAAAATGTAAAGTGTTCCTTGGGCTAACTTGCAAGTATTCTCCTGTTCTTCTCAATAGAATCAGTGACATTGTAGTATATTTGTAAAGGAGCTGGTTACTGAAAATGTGTGACTTAGGTAAGTTGAAAGTAAAGGTGGTTCTGAGTGCTTATTTTTAGAGCGTGGGTGCCAAGCTGGTCTGTCTTGCTCTGCCAGCCTCCCCCAGCAGGCTGGTGTGCCGGGAGCAGCACCGGAGCTGGTGCACCCTGGGCTTTGTGCGCAGCATCGCCCTCACGCCGCACATGTGCGCGGCCCTCAGCTCCCCGCCCTGGATCTCGCTGCTCATGAAGGTTGTGGAGGGACACTCGCCTTTCACCGCTGCCTCCCTACAGCGGCAGGTAACTAACTGTGCTGCCACACTGATCCATGCTCACTGTGAGTTTTGGGATTGGGAGCCCCATCAGCGTTGGCATCAGGCTGGCCATCGTAATTAGATTCCTGAGTGCATAAAAGGACTAACACAGGGTGGATTTTCTAGATACCAGTGCATACTAAGTCTCTTTAGTTGTTTCAACACTTTGTGACCCTTGGAACTGTAGCCCACCAGGCTCCTCTGTCCATAGAGATTCTCCAGGCAAGAATACTGGACTGGTTGCCACTTCCTACTCTGGGGGAATCTTCCTGACCCAGAGATTGAACCTGCGTCTCTTATGTCTCCTACATTAGCAGGCAGGTTCTTTACCACTAGGGCCACCTCGGAAGCCCTGAGACAAGCTAAAGATAATGATTATTTTAAATTGATAAAGTTGTTAAGCCTTAGATGACTTGCTTTTCTGTGACCAGCTGGTCTCATCTTCATCATAGTTGTGGTACACTTGTCTTGAGAAGAATTAAACTAAAGAAATTATTTTTTAATTAAATGAGTATCTGCATGCATAATGTAGCTTATTTTTTTAACCTGATAATTATATTATTAATCAACTTTGAAGTTAGAATTTTCACACGATTAATTACAGGAACAAAAATTAAAATCTTTTACCTCATAATATTTCAGATAATGGCTTTCTTTAATACTTGCTGTTTTAAATCACCTTTATCAGATCTTAGCTGTACATTTGCTGCAAGCAGTACTGCCATCATGGGACAAGACAGAGCGGGCCAGGGACATGGAGTGCCTTGTGGAAAAACTCTTTGGTTTCCTGGGCAGCTTGCTTACCACCTGCTCTTCAGATGTCCCATTCCTCAGAGGTGGGCAGCTCTCCTCTTTCCTGGTGTCCTGGGTGAGCAAGCAGGGCATTGTGTAGCCTTTCCTTTGTGTGTGTTCTGCAGAATCCACTCTGAGGAGGCGGAGGGCCCGCCCGCAGGCTTCCCTGACTGCTACGCACAGCAGCACACTGGCGGAGGAGGTGGTGGCGCTGCTCCGCACCCTGCACTCCCTGGGCCAGTGGAACGGGCTCATCAATAAGTACATCAACTCACAGCTCCACTCGGTTACTCGCAGCTGTGCAGGAAAGCTGGCTGAAGGGGTGGGTGCTGCACGCTCTTTGCACATCTGGTAGTGTTTCTCTGTAGAATGTTGATTTAACTTTCAGATTGTCATTTTAAATGCCATGTATTTTGTTCATGGATATATTTAAAAATATTATTTTACTGGAAAAATTATTGAGGAAACTAATACAAAAAGTAAATTTGGCTTAATTTTAAATGTCTAAGAAATAGGGAGCCCTCTGGGATCTCCTCAAGTTTACTGTCTGTCTGCACTAGGCTCTGTTAGATGACTACTTTCCTGACTGTGAGAACCCTGAGGTGGGGAGCCTCATGGCAGTCCTGGCTGTCATTGGAGGCATTGACGGCCGGTTGCGACTAGGGGGACAAGTCATGCATGATGACTTTGGAGAAGGCACTGTGACTCGCATCACTCCAAAGGGCAAAATCACCGTGCAGTTCTGTGACTTGCGAACCTGTCGTGTTTGCCCGCTGAATCAGCTGAAGCCAGTAAGTGAACTTGTGTTCGGGTTGGTAGGTAGTAAGGTGAAGGGCTTT
The DNA here is from genome assembly GCA_006410615.1 of Neotragus moschatus. Lineage (NCBI taxonomy): Eukaryota > Metazoa > Chordata > Mammalia > Artiodactyla > Bovidae > Neotragus > Neotragus moschatus. The sequence continues at coordinate 24,426 of SJYA01004115.1, forward strand.
TATATTAGAATCGGAAGGAGCTTGATTCTTATGGTTTGGGTCTGCCTTCTAGGTAGCTATCCAACTTGAGGAAAACTGCCTTTCTTTCTCTGTTTGCATTCTCTTCCTGTGGTTAATCAGGTCTCACAGGGTTCTATAGATTACCAGTTCATGTGTCTTATTTTAGGCTTTAAAGACATGAAAAGGCATTAGTTATTTAGAAGGTCTTGTGTAAGAATGTCAGTTGTATTTATTTTAGAATGTGAATTTATGAAATCTATTTTTTATCAAACAACTCAACTTTCAAAAAACCTAAAAATGATTCCTTTAAAATGATGATCTCTTTTCATGTAGAAAATGCTTAATTGCTGTGTTGAGAGACATGACTATATATTTAGCACTGTCATCTTAAATCTGTGAACTGGGAGTCCATTGGGAAAGTGAGTGAATTATGTTACTTTGTGTAACCTAAGTTCAAGTGAAAGTGAAAAAGTGCACTTTTACTATATGTTTCAATAAAATACTGTTTTTGATGACTATAAGAATATATGCATGTCATAGAAAATTTGAAATGTATAGAAAATACTTCAGAATAACTACCACCATCATGTAATTATTGTTTAAAAGTTGACAAGAAAAAATTAATTTAGGTGATATTTACTATACATGTAAGTATCTTACCTTCAGGGTCATCTTTCAAAATTATTTTCAGATGTAAAAACAGTTTTGAATACATATGTTATTTTGGAGTTAAGATTCCTGATTATGCTAACTTTTCAGAACATTCGTTTGTTCTTCTCACTGGACACACATTGAAGGTTTCTATGCTCTTTCTTCAGCTCCCCGCTGTGGCGTTCAGTGTCACTAACCTGCCCTTCACAGAGCCCATGCTCTCGGTGTGGGCTCAGTTGGTGAACCTCGCTGGAAGCAAATTGGAAAAGCACAAAATAAAGAAATCACCTAAACAGGGTTTTGCAGGTCAGTACATGTGCTTCATGATGAAGCAGCTATGGTCTTAACTAGTGTTTGGGCAATGTTTGTTCTTTTGTCAGGGTAAGTTCTTTCATTACTGAAGCCTTTGCGTTCGGATGGATTGGCCATTGGTTGAGCGACGATGGGAGTGGTGATGAGAGTGTGCGATACAAAGAGTGATGCAGGGGTGGGCGTGGCACCTGAAGAACACTGGCCAGCGCATATTCTGAGCACATCTTTTGGGGAGGAGTCTGTTTTCTCTCTCACTGCCCGTTAACCCCCTGTCTTAATCACACTTCAGGACCTCTGCTCCTGGCCTCGTGACAGCCATACCCAGCAGGGCCTGTGTGCTTTGTCCTGCCTCACGTGGTATCTGGATGCTGGCCACCCATGCAAGACCAAGGCCACTCATGCTTAAAATATTCCTCTTCCACTGCTGTCTTGATTTTCTTTACATTGCTGCTCATATGCTCTTTGAGAGTTCTCCCTGACTGTTCTTTGCACACTGGAAGTTCTTGAGATTTCATCCATAATTTCTAGCCCTGTAGGGCCACTCTTCTTGAGTTTTCTCACCCATTTCTCCCATCCCTGTAACTGCTGCTGTAGGATTAATGATGGTGAACACTTTTAACTCTGGATCTCCAGTTCACATATATGGCTAGAGGGTCAGGTGCAAGTATACCATGGCATGTCCACAGTTCAACTAACTGTCCCTTAGCCAGTGTTTTCTGCCTGCCAGGTACTGGCGCTTGCTGCCCCAGCGGCACCCCTCATTCTCCCGGTGCCCTCTCACCCACTCCCACAGCTCCAGGCTGCCGTCCATGACCTCCAGCATGTCTTGCTTTGAAATGCCGCAGCTGTGACTGTAGCCTCACTCTTCTTGTGGGCTGCCTAGATCTTTGTAGTGTCTTCCCTAGGCTGTTCCTCAGTCAACTCAGGGACATTACTGCAGTTGTTGGATTAGATAAAATTCTAGAGCTATCAGGGAAGCCCCAAGATTCTAGAGAGTGCCATGATTTTGATGAGTTATAGAACTGTATGTTGTAAGTCTCTGACAAAATTGTCTCATAGATGTCTTGGCAAGACAAAGTACTTTATTTGTGATGTAGGTATCGGTTTGAAATTTTAGCAGTTTAGGAAATATTTGATTATACTAGTGATAGTTATGGAAAAGGAAATGGCAGCTATTCCAGTGTTCTTGCTTCAATAATCCCATGGCGAAAGGAACCTGGTGGGCTACAGTCCATGGGGTTGCAAAGAGTTGGACACAACAGAGTGGCTGAGCATGCATGCAGCAATAGTTAACTTGATTCTAACTATGTTAAGCCATCTAATCGTCACCCCTACCCAAGGCAATCCATGGGGAACAAGAAAGGGAGAAGACCTGGGAGAGGAAGAGTGTGCTTCCCCACAACACTGGGAAAGGCAAGTCTTTGGTAACAGACTTTGGCACGATCCTCTGAGTCCCTCAGGGCAGGGCCTCCTCACAGCTGGGCACAGCTGAGGTGGTGTGCCCAAGTGGCATGTGCCTTCCTGCTCAGTCCTTTCTTTCCCACAGGACAAGTGGACCTGGACCTGCTGAGGCGCCAGCAGTTGAAACTGTATGTTCTGAAGGCGGGACGTGCTCTGCTTTCCCACCAGGACCAGCTCAGGCAGATCTTGTCTCAGCCAGCTGTTCAGGAGGCTGCAGCTGCTCATACAGGTATCTTCTTCAGGAGTTCTTTTGGATCTGTAAGAAAGGCAGATACTCCAATAGAAAACAGGCAAGGGACATGAAAGGGAAAATACAAGGGCTTCTACATGTACAAGGAAGATGTGCAGTCGGGCCAGTATCCGATGGAAAGTGATAGACAAACCTGAGGGGATTTGGTGGGGAGGGAGGGAAACAGTGTTCTCTTGCCCTGGTATATAAGGTGTGGTTTGAGGACCAGCAGCATTGATGATAGGAACGAGGAACATGTAGAAATGTGGACTCTCAGGCTGCACCGCAGAGCTAAAAAGTCAGGATCTGCATCTTTTAATAAGGCGGTAAAGTGGTTCATATGTGCATAGAGTGGCACCATCCTAACACTTTGCTATGCTAGTGGGAATTTAAGTTGGTACAACCATCTGACAGGTATTTATTTGAGTAAATGTTAGACTTTAAAATAGATACATTTGTATAGTCACTGATGAATAAGTTGTCTTGTGGGAATTTATCACATGAAAAGGTGTCGTGGTGCTGACATCTTTTTACGTCTCATCTGTAAACACATGACACGTTTCCAGATGCTCATTATAGCTTTTTTTGTTGATACTATTTTTGTGTTCACACCTGAATGCCGATTATTAGGTGGTGTACCCGTATGGTGGAATACCATGCACCATTCACAAATGATGATACATATATAGCTTTACTACCACGGAAATAGCAAAATGATAAAAAGATACTGCTGTATACATCTGTTAGTAGATTTGCATTCATCTGCTTACCAGAATAGTGATAGTAGAATTTCATCTGACTTTATTTTCTTTGTACTTTTCTGTATTACCTCAGTTTTCTGGAATGAGCTCATTTCATTTTGAATAGAAAAAAAAAAGCTATGAAGTATGTTTTTATTATCTCCTATTGAAAGACATTGTTGTAAATATTATGGAAAACAAGATTGTCTTTGTTTATGATTTACTGTCTGGAGTCAGGGTGGGGAGAGAAAATGAGAGTAGATGGCACTGTCCAAGGTATGGGCCTATGTGCTATAAGACGTGTAAGCACAGTTTCACAGGCTTCCTGGTGGTGCTGGAGCTGAGGGCTGGGGAGAACAAGCAGCCTTTGAGGTGTGTGGCAGCCCTGGCTGCAGGGGTAATGTCTTTTCATCCTTGGGGAGGAGATAGTAGGAGCAGAGGCATAAGCAGTGAATATTTGGGTACTGACCTTTGCAAGGTGCTCAGGATTTATTGATGAATATGGAGCTAAAGCTGGAGAGAGGTCAGCTGAATCATGTGATAGAGTGCAATGGCTACCAGGGTGAAATGTAAGGCTGACTGGGAATATGTGGCAGTGCCTCACATGATAAGGAGGATATTCAGGATGACAGATATGCTAGTGAGTTATAGGAGCATTTGAAACTGGGAGCTCATGGAGTTGGGGAAATCGTGTCAAGTGATAAAGTGTCTTCCAAGGGAAGGCATGAAAAAATGGAAAGAAAGTACCAGTAGAGACTGTGATGCTATAGTCTTTTTGGATGATGACCTCTTGGAAAAGCAGTGAAAAGTCAAAGGTGGCTAATGTTTCAAGCTCAAGGTATAGGGAAGACAGGGAGGAGTGCTGTTGTCAAGATTAGAAAGTCCAGTGGAGTATGTGATGTTTTTCCTTGACTTAAGAGGTACGTTTCCTCGACTTAACGAATTTAATTACAGCGTGCTGAGTATGAAGTAAATCTAATGAAAGTGCAGATTCATTTTGTATTAGACATTAGGGACCTTGAAGGTAATCCGTAACTGTAGAGGATCAGGAAACCAGAGCCCAGGAAATTGGATTGACTGCTCTGTGGTTATCCCACTGAGGAACTATGGTAGCACTGAAGGCCAGAAAGTAGGGAGTGAAAAAGCGTTGAAAATTTTGCTTGTCTAATGCTTGATTAGGTAGAAATCATATCTGTTTTAACATGATTAGTGCACTGTCTTTCATAGTAAAGAGGTGTATGTGGTTGAAAATACAGTGTCACCCATGTTTTGTTTTTGAATTCAGATGATGGAGCGGCTGTGTCCCCTGACCTTGTGGACATGTCTCCTGAAGGGCCGCAGCCCCCCATGATCCTCTTGCAGCAATTATTGGCCTCAGCCACCCAGCCGTCTCCTGTGAAGGCCATATTTGACAAACAAGAGCTTGAGGTATAGTCATTATTCTTGGTAGTTTTAATCTGCTGCACTAAACTATAAACAGTTTTATTTTATGTGTGTGCCAGAAGTGTATTTTCTTAAGGATATGGTTTGAATTTTAAATGATATGCCAAAATAATTCTTATGACTAGGTAGATTTTAACCATGTCTGTCACAGAGCACTGCAATACTATTCAGAAAATGAATGAATTAAAAGTTTAATCTTGTTTTGAGTTTCTGTGAATTGTTTGTAAAAATTAACTAGATTTATCATGAGTTAATGCTCAAGTATTCATGGAGAGATCTTTTTCCAGGATTATTGAGAGAGCCCTGTTAGACCTAGGAGTACTGTATGATGGTGCTTGCTCATTTGTTTCACTCACTCCAAAGACTTTGTTGAACATGCCCAGGCTCTCAGCCAACACCCTGTTTTGGAGCATGTGCCCTGCACTGCACGCACTGTGGGCTGCAGGGAGAGGGCCTGTGGGCGTGTTCCCATAGAAGAGACCTGATTAGGACTGAGTATGATGGAAACTCCATGGCCCACCACATGGAAGACTGAGTTCAGTTCAGTTCAGTTGCTCAGTCATGTCCGACTCTTTGCGACCCCATGAATTGTAGCACGCCAGGCCTCCCTGTCCAATACCAGCTCCTGGAGTTCACTCAGACTCACGTCCATTGAGTCAGTGATGCCATCCAGCCATCTCATCCTCTGTCGTCCCCTTCTCCTCTTGCCCCCAATCCCTCCCAGCATCAGTCTTTTCCAATGAGTCAACTCTTCACATAAGGTGGCCAAAGTACTGGAGCTTCAGCTTTAGCGTCATTCCTTCCAAAGAAATCCCAGGGCTGATCTCCTTCAGAATGGACTGGTTGGATCTCCTTGCAGTCCAAGGGACTCTCAAGAGTCTTCTCCAACACCACAGTTCAAAAGCATCAATTCTTTGGCGCTTAGCCTTCTTCACAGTCCAAAAAAATCTTTCTTGCTGTGTACTGTATTAAACATTCTGAAAAAAAAAAAAAAATCAAAGACAGGAGGAAAATCTTGAGCAATTTGGCAGGTGGAAAATACCCTAGTAGAAATCCTCAGAGACTAAAACCCTGTGGGGAGCCAGGATCCAGAGTGAGTTGGGAAACCAGTTGGGTGTAAAGGGATTCTTCAGGAAATACTGGCCATAGGGGGAGGAGGGTGCCAGGCGTTCTCAGACCAAGTCTGAATGCCAGCTACTCCTTAGGTCTGAAAACCTGAAATGGGAGATTGAGTTAAAGTTGCTGCAAGGCTATGTTGCTAGTCATTTGTCAGATAAAAACAGAATGCGGAGGAATGAGGAGCTAATCAGTGAAAAGGGTATTGAGCAGATGCAGCCCAGAGCCATGCTGGGAGGTGCCCAGAGGTGAGGGAAAAATAAGACTTGGAGGAAACAAGTAGACCTAGAGTTGTCCTTTATGAATCAGGAAGGGCTCTTGTACCAGAGAGCTACGATTGTTTTGTCTCCCTTGATTCTTTTTTTTTTTTTTTTTTTTTTT
>SJYA01004116.1:0-15352 GCA_006410615.1 Neotragus moschatus
AGCAACAGTTAGAACTGGACATGGAACAATAGACTGGTTCCAAATCAGGAAAGGAGTACGTCAAGGCTGAATATTGTCACCCTGCTTACTTAGCTTATATGCAGAGTACATTGTGAGAAACGCTGGACTGGATGAAGCACAAGCTGGAATCAAGATTTCTGGGAGAAATGTCAATAACCTGAGATATGCAGATGACACAACCCTTATGGCAAAAAGCGAAGAAGAACTGGAGTCTGCTGATGAAAGGGAAAGAGGAGAGTGAAAAAGCTGGCTTANTGGACATGGAACAATAGACTGGTTCCAAATCAGGAAAGGAGTACGTCAAGGCTGAATATTGTCACCCTGCTTACTTAGCTTATATGCAGAGTACATTGTGAGAAACGCTGGACTGGATGAAGCACAAGCTGGAATCAAGATTTCTGGGAGAAATGTCAATAACCTGAGATATGCAGATGACACAACCCTTATGGCAAAAAGCGAAGAAGAACTGGAGTCTGCTGATGAAAGGGAAAGAGGAGAGTGAAAAAGCTGGCTTAAGCTCAACATTCAGAAAACGAAGATCATGGCATTTAGTCCCATCACTTCATGGCAAATAGATGGGGAAATAGTGGAAACAGACTTTATTTTTTTGATGTCCAAAATAACTGCAGATGGTGACTGCAGCCACAAAATTAAAAGACGCTTGCTCCTTGGAAGAAAAGTTATGACCAACCTAGACAGCATATTCAAAAGCATAGACATTAATTTGCCAACAAAGGTTCATTAATCAAAAGTGTGTTTTTTTCCAGTGGTCATGTATGGATGTGAGAGTTGGACTGTGAAGAAAGCTGAGTGCCGAAGAATTGATGCTTTTGAACTGTAGTGTTGAAGAAGACTCTTGAGAGTCCCTTGGACTGCAAGGAGATCCAACCAGTCCATCCTAAAGGAAACCAGTCCTGAATATTCATTGGAAGGACTGATGCTGAAGCTGAGACTCCAATGCTTTGGCTACCTGATGTGAAGAACTGACTCATTTGGAAAGACCCTGATGCTGGGAAAGATTGAAGGCAGGAGGAGAAGGGGACAACAGGGGGTGAAATGGTTGTATCGCACCACTGACTCAATGAGTTTGAGTAAATTCTGGGAGTTGGGGATGGACAGGGAAGCCTGGCGTGTTGCAGTCCATGGCATCACAAAGAGTCGGACACGACTGCATGACCGAACTGGACTGAACTGCAGTAGCAGGTGTATTTATATAGAAAATCATAAGAAACCAAAACTCTGCTATACCTTCTAGGTGTATTATACAAGGTCAATGTACAAAAATCAATCTTTCTGCAAGCTAGCATTGGCTTGGAAGGTGTCATTTCAAAATTGGAATTTGGGACAAAACAATTGTAAATACCATTTGTAGTAATATAAAATATATAGATATAAATTTCATGGAGGTTTTACAGGACCTCTGCATAAAAACTCAAAACATTTCTGGGTGAAATTAAAGCTCTACATAAATGAAGGGAGATATCGTACTCACGGATGGGAAAATTCAATGTTGTTAAGATGTCTGTTTTCCACCAGTTTATTCCACCAATTGAAGGGGTTAGTAAACTATGTCCCTCAGCTGACTGCCTACTTTTACAAATAAAGTTTTATTAGAACATAGCCATGCTCTTAGTTTATGTAACGTCTATGGATGTTCCATGGCAGTCTTCAGTGGCAGTGTTGACTGCTCACAATAGACTATATCATCCTCAAAGCCAAAAATACTTACTATCTGGTATTTTAAGAAATTTTACCCACCCCCGATCTATAGGTTTAATGCAATCACAATCGAAACGCCAAACTTTCTTGTTCATTGTAGTATTGGTCCTACTTAATCCAGGTTTATACCTTTTATGAGCTGTACTGTGGTCTTGTTGTTGCTCAGTTGCTCAGTTGTGTCTGACTCTTTGTGACCCCATGGACTGTAGCCTGCCAGGCTCCTCTGTCCATGGGATTTCCCAGACAAGAATACTGGAGTGGGATCTTAGTTTCCCTATTTATTGACCGTGCAAAATTTGATTCCCTACTTACCCTCAACATTTCATTTAACTACAACTTTTCTAACCCTGAGGTTTCTAAAATTCTAGTCATCTGTTAAAAAACAGTGTTTTCCAAAGTGATGTATTTCCCACAAGAAGGGTCAGAAATGCCGTATTTTCTGAATGCTTGCACGTCTGCACGTCGATGTTGCCTATTTCTCCCTGTGTGCTCGAGGTCGTCTCGGCAGAGTCGAGCCCCCGAGCTATTTCTTCAGTCCTTTGTGGCCGTTCCCTGCTGGCACTGAGGGCTGCCTTTCTCACAGCTTCTCCTTCGTCTCCATTGGGCAGGACTTGATCCTGAAGCGTTGCTTTCCCAGAGGGACTGACGACTGCTCTATGAGCTGGATCGTCTTGCTCTTCAGGTCATCATTCGGTTGCCTTGCTCTTGAGCAACTTAGCTGTTTCTTTCTTTATGGTGGCACTGGGTCTTCACTGCTGTACGCAGGGCTTTCTCTGGCTGCGGCAATCGGGGGCTACTCCGTTGCCGTGCACAGGCTTCTCATCACGGGCGTTCTCTTGTTGCAGAGCAGAGGCTGTAGGTGCAAGGGCTTCAGTAGCCGTGGCTCAGCAGCCATGGCTCACGGGATCGAGAGCTTGCAGGCTCCAGGAGCTGTGGCTCACGGGCTTCAGCTGCCCACGGCCGTGGAATCTTCCTGGACCAGGGGTAGAACCCATGTCCCCCGTGTTGGCAGGCGGGTTCTGACCCACTGTACCACCAGGGAGGTCCTTTTCTGCTTTTTTCAATCACAGTTTTTCCTCCACAAGCTTTTCATCCAGGTGTGGGTATTTTTGTGGCACCGATGATGGAGCAGGGTCACTGGATAGCGACCTCTCTAGTTTTGTTTTCTGGGTACCTGAAAACGTCTCTCTGACCCTGAAGGGCAATAGTCTGACCCGGATTTGTGTCGGTGTGGCTTGTTGTCCATCGCCTGGCCCTGGAAGGTGACCAGCTGCTCTAGGGTCTCCTTCGCTCCAGGGCAGGTCTGTCTGGTACGATGGTCTCGCGACGTAATCCCCTATGGCTAGTTTCTGTTCCGTTTGGGGTCACCTCCTCAGGGTCACCAGCTATCTCCGTGGGACTGTTTTGTTATCCCTTTATCCTCGTCTCTGGCTATTTCCACGTCTTTGCCTTTCTGCCCTGATTCACTTGTTCGCTGTTACTTCATTTTGGCCATTTTTCCAAATCCATATGAATCGTTAAAACAGATAAGCTCCAGGAAACTCTGTGATTCTTGAGACCCTGAGCTCCTGGCTCCCAAGGGTCTCCCTCCACACTCTCTGGGGTGTCTGTCCTGCCCCTGGTTGTCTTCCCTTACCAGGGGTGCTCAGGGGCTTACCAGCTTCACCACCCCATCCCAAGGGGGCACTGAGGAGTGATGCCAAGATGCCCGGGTCTGTGTTTCTGTTGGTTACATCCATGAAGACCCACAGCAGGCTGCTAACCCCCAGAAGTGATTCGCCTGGATGTTGCAGTGAACATCTACCAGCTTCCGTGTCTGGAGTCCTTCACTGAGCTCTCTGGTTGGGATGGAAGCCGGAGCCTCCTCCCTCCCCTCCCATCTCGCCTGACATCTGAAGGGCGCTTGGGAGCTGTCAGCCCAGCGGCAGTGTGGACAAGGGACAGAGGGAGGTCAGCTGGCTGGACACAACGAACTGGATGAAGTGAGGAGGCCAGGGAGATGGGGGGATGGGGGGCAGTTGTTCAGTGGCCTGGCCCGGGAGACACAGGAGGGCCCGGAGTGGTGAGTGGCAGTCACCCAGCAGTCTTTCCCTTCCTGGGTCGGGAGCAGCTCCCTGGCTGTCTGGAGACGTCTCTAACTCTTCCCTCTGCTTATCGTCTGCTCCCCAGCTATACAGCCAACTCCCGGTGGCCAGGACAGACTTCGAGGGTCTGCTGTTTCTGCAGGGCCCCAGCCCAGGCCTCGTCACAATGTGGGGCATGAACCGGGGCCAGAATTCAGCTCTGCCTGTCACTGCTGCAACCCTGGGGCCGGGTCAGAAGGGACGTCTGGGGGCTTCTGACTAGGCCTTGCTGCTGCGGGCTCTGCAACCATCCAGCGGCGTCCTGCTGTCTCCTTGCTCTCGTCCCGTGTTGTGGGGAGCGGGCTGGGAGAGGGGTGTGGGCTGCTTACAGGCTGAGAAAGCTGGCTCTGCATTTCCTAACCAGTTTGGCAGAAACCATGCACTTTCCTGGAGAGGGAAATGGCAACGCATTCCAGTACTCTTGCCCGGAAAATCCCATGGATGGAGGAGCCTGGTAGGCTGCAGTCCATGGGGTCGCAAAGAGTAGGACACGAATGAGTGACTTCACTTCTCTTCGTACACTTTCCATGTAAAGGAATCTTGGAGGGTTGTCACAAGAGTGATGACTCAAAATCATAATTCCGACATTTGCCCCCACCCTGCCCCTAACACTTGCCCGGCATGCCTGGTCTGCACCCGCTCAGGTGCCCAGCATCAGAGGTGTCAGGCCAGGCTCCATCTTCACTGCACAGGCCCCAGGGTGACCTGGCTCTGGAGGGTGGTGAGTCCTGTCACCCAGTGGTGCAGAGGGGCTGAGGATAAGAGACCCATCCATGGGGAGGGCATCCCCTGGCACTCTTGCCCACCTCACCACTTTTGCCAGAGAATTACCTCCTGGCCTTATAGCCTGGCCTTGATTCCAGTCTCGTCCACCCACCTGGAGGGCCCGGTCCAGGCCCCACTTCTTGTAGGAAGCCTGCAGTCTCTCTCTCCCCTGAAGTTGCTTTGGATGTGCACTGCACAAACCAGCTTGGGGCGACTTGGGCAACAGGCGTTTATAGGAAGATCCTGGCAGAACATGTGGGATTGAAGGGGTGGCCTGGGCAAAGGGGACCCAGACTCGCGCTCACTGCCTCCCGTCGCACCCGCGCTCTGGGTGTGGACCCCGACTGCCATGCCATCCCCCAGGGCGGGGCAGGTATGGATGTGGTGCCGCCAGCCTGGGGGACCCAGAGACGAGGGGAGAGGATGCCGCCCCACCCAGAGCCAGCTCTGCTGGGCTTCTCCATGTCCACCCCGTGCAGGCTCGGTGGGCGCAGAGAAACCCCCCGTCTTCATCCGCTCGCCCCCTCACCTGGTGGGGAAAGGCTTCAGTTCTCCCCCTAGTGGGTGGGGACCCTGGGGTCAGAGCCGCTAGGGGCAGGCTGCCTCCCCAGCGCCCTGCACGGGAGGGGCTTGGACATGCCCGCTCGCCCGCCTCTCCGTGCGCAGCTCTGGCTGGTGTCAGCCCTGCAGCCTGGTGAGGACGGAGCTCAGCTTCTCGGCTGAGGGAAGGTCGAGGAACGCGGGGAAGGGGCAGTTCTGGAACCTTCTGCTCCTCACACGCTGCCTGGGCCCTGGTTACCTCCCGCGCCCTCTCACCCGGAAAACAGAGACGAGGCTGCAGGGCGTCTCATGGACAGTCGAGAGGGCAGACCCGTGAGCTCTTCTGAAGGTCGGGGGCCCCGAGGCTTCGGTCAGAGCCACCCCAGGCCTGCAGAAACAGTGCTACAGGCACTCCTGGCTTCAGTCCTTCATGGGCCTGACACAAGTGGCATCCAGGCGTCCGGCCGGGACTCAGCACTGCCGTCTGGCGGTCCAGGGCAGGAAGGTGAGACCAATCCCCGGACCTGGCTCCTGGCTCTGGTGGGTGACCTTGAGGGCCACGTGCGGGACATTCTCTGGGCAGCCATGTGACCTCCAGCCTCACTGTTTCCTGGCACCATAGAACTGGGGGTGGGGAAAGGGGGCTTCCCACTGTAGACCTGTAGCCAAAAGTTCAAAATCAAGGTGTGGGCAAGTCTTCAATCCCCTAGGAACCTCCGGGGGAGGAGCTTGCTGGCTCTTCTAGCCCCTGGTGACTCCAGGTCTCCCGATGTCGGGGCCAATTCTCGCCATCTTCACGTGGCCTCCCCGTCTCCTTGGGTCTCTTTCTGTCTCCCATGAGGACGCCAGTGACTAGACTGCACCCTAATCCCATTCTCACCTTCATTTCATCCGCAGAGGAGGCCGCATTCTGAAGTTCCAGGGGACCTGAGCTTAGGGAACCCGGTTCGTGCTCCCAGCACTCACCACCAGCCGCGTGGGCTTTCCCGCCCTCCTCCTCCCAGCTTCTCAGAGGTCAAGGGCCTGGCCTCAGCCCAGAAAGCCTGGTCCCGTCCTCCAGACCCCACGCCCACCCGATCCCGGCTCTCTCCCTGCCTGGACTTTGGATGTTCTAGACCACACGGGACCCTGGGTGTGCCCAGAGTCGTTGGAGTCGGGGCGATGGGGACAACGCCACTTCCTCCCGCCCCCATGCACTGAGTATGAAACAACCAGGACCACGGGGTGACCTCTGGCCGTCAGTCAGCATAGCCCCCGGGAGGACGGTGCAGCGGGCCGAGCACCGGGGGCCAGGATGCCGAGGTCCCAGCACGCCTCCCGCCCGGGGCCCCTTCCTCTACCCACAGGAACGTCCGGGCTCCGTCTGCCGTCACAAAACCACACACTCGAGGTATCGCTGCTGTTCAGCCACTCAGTCGTGTCCAACTCTGCAACCCCATGGACTGCCGCACGCCAGGCATCCCTGTCCTTCCCCACCTCCCGGAGGTTGCTCAAACTCAAGACCATCTCATCCTCTGTCACCCGCTTCTCCCCTACCCCCGATCTTTGCACCGTCAGGGTCTTTTCCAATGACTGGGGCTTAAACCACAGAAACGTGTCCTCTTGCCGCTGTGGAGGCTGCAAGGCCAAGATCAGAATGCCGGCAGGGTAGGGCGCCAGGGAGGCCTCTTCCTGCTTTGTGGACGCCTCCCTCTCGGGGTGTCCTCACGGGGTTGGGGGGAGATCTCCATGCCTTCCTGTAAGACCTCCAGCCATCACATCAGGGCCCCGCTTAACAACCTCAGTGAACCTTAATTATCTCCTAAATGACTTCGCAGTGGAGCTCGGGGCTTCACCTCTGAATCTAAGGGGTGACAGTTTAACCCACAGCAGCTGGTGAGCGCTGAGGTCTGAGACAGCCCTTTGCAGGAGCGGGTAGTGGGAGAGGGGTTGGTGAAAACGAATGGCAAGTGGCCTTGTGTGCGGCTTGGGGGGCTCGGTGCTGGAGCCTCAGCCTACCCCACTCACCTCCGCGTGTTTCTGTTGCTGACCCCCTTCCCAGGCCCCAGTCAGCCTCAGGGAGAAAAGGCCGGTCTCATTTCCTTCCTGTGAATTCCTGGGGCAGGTTGGGGGCGATGGTCCTGGCTCACGCCCCAGGCTCGCAAGTGGGGCCCCAAGAGTGAGCCATCCTGGCCCTTCCATCCAGGGGTTCAGGCTGCCTGTCTCAACCTTGACCCCAGCATCCTCGAGAACAAGATGGACTCTGTCCCCACACCACTCCCTGTGTCCGGGCAGGCCCAGCTCCAGGAATCCCTTTGCTGGTCGACTTCCATTTCTGAGCAGCCCATGGTCACCGCCTTGGGGAGGTGTCCTTGGCTCCTGGCCCCCCAGGGCACTGTCCCACTTGGTAAAATGGACCTCCTGCTCTCCCTGAGAAGAGGTGTGGTCCTCTGGACCCCCACGGCCACGAGGAGACGCCCCCCAGCCACCACCTGTGGTCACTGTGAGGCCTTGTTGCTATTGCAAGCTAAGAAGGACAAACTCCTGCCTTACCCCATGCGTGGGCCCGATTGGCAGCGAGGTCTTCCCTGACCTGTCATCAGTAATTGGGACAAATTAATATTTACTAAGCAGACTCCCACGAAGAGGGGGTGGGCGTGAGAAGGCAGGGGGAGGGGCAAGACCTGAGCCCCCGCTCCTGGCTTTTAACTCCGTGCCCCCACCACCACCACCAGCAGAAACGTGATCCCGGGCTAATTGTTGGAGCCGTTTTCTCAGCCTCTCCTGCCTGACCCAGCTCCCAAGGCTGCAGTGCCCTCCTGCACCTCCGAGGCAGTTGTACACATCAAAGGAGCCGGAGGAAACCTCTTAATACCCTACTTCCCTTTCCCCCCTGCCCCGCCCACCCCAGGACCAGAGCATCACAGCTCAAGGTCCCGGTGGAGAGGGGCTTTCTAAAGTATTCAAAAGCATCCCACTCTGGCTGCTTCCCCTTTCAGCTTCTCGTTTCACCCCCACGGCCCCCGGTGAAGGGAATGTCCCTGCCCCTGTCCTCTGATGAGAGGACTGGAGCTCAGAGAGGTTAAGTGAGTCACCCAAGGTCACACAGCGGACCACACACTGGAGCTTTGATTCAAAACCTGATTGCATGCGTGTCCCGGAGCTGCTGATACAAGGCCCTGCAGACCGGGCTGAAAACAGTGGGAACGTCTGCTCTCAGCCCCAGAGGCCGACGCCTGAGCCCAAGCTGGGGCTGGGCACCCTCCTCCGAGCTGTGGATGGACTCCGTCCTCGCCCCTTCCTGCTCCACTGGCCTCTGCATCCTCAGCCCTGGGCTCGCAGTGGCCACTGCCGTCCCTGTCTCTGTGGTCACTTGGCCTCCTCCCTGTGTGTGTCCGTGTGTCCAAGTCTCCCCCTGCTTGTGGGGACACCAGGGTTGGTGGAGGGCCCACTCCACTCCGGAGTCACCATCTTCATAGCATCAGATTTCCAGATCAGGCCAGCCTCACAGGCAACGAAGGAAGGGCTGGGCCAGACCTCGAACCCCTCTTCCTGGGAAAGTCGCCCTCCCCTGAGGGCCTTCCTCTCACTCTTAAGGAAGTGGTCCAGCCCCACCGTTGGTCCCTGTGAGGCCATGAAGACAGCGATGACAGTGAGACGGTAGGGAGACGAAGTACGTGCCCCCCAACTACCACCAGCAGCAGCCCCTCGAGGCAGCCTGGGTGGGCTTCACCACGTAAGGGTCCTTCCTTCCCCACGTCCTGGCTGTGGGCTGAGGTGGAAAGGGTTGGGGACATCAGGACCCCCTCCCTGGGGCCGCTCCTCGCACTGTGGGCAGGGTGGGCGGCACAGGATGCCCTGAGCCACAGCGTCACAGGCCAGGGGTTAAGTGGCTGCCCCGGGGCACACGAGCGCTGAGTGGCAGGTCGGACAGGAGCAGGGGTCAGCTCACCCCATGCCCAGGTCTCTTTCCAAAAGCAGATTTGGCTGAAAGCTGCCCAGTCCGGGAGATGGTTTCAGAAGGCTCTAGAAGCCTCTGGTTGGCCGAGGTTCTGTGAGGCAAGTTCTGCAGACCGGCAGCCTGGTTTCTGCAGCCCCGGGTCCCGCCCTGCAATCCAGGAGCTGGGTATGGGCGCTGCTGGAGGAGGACTCGTGGAGGAGAGAGGAGGGGACGCCACCGGGAAGTGGTTTTCAGCTCAGCAAGGGGGACCTTACAAGAAGCAGAGGTGTCCGGGGTGGGGTCCCTTGCAGAGGGTGAGCTCCCCATCACTGGAGACACTCAAGAAGGTGCCACCTGCTCTCGGGAGAGCCCTGGAGCAGAAGCCGTTTGGACTAAGTTTCCTGTGGGGCCCTTCGCAGCCCGACGCTGTGACCCTGCGAAACCTGGGAGGGTGGGCTGGGGGCTGAGACCCCGCTTCTCCACCCAGGCCCTCTCCCAGGCACATTGGGAAGGCCTGACCCTGCGGCCTGCCTGCTTCCTCGGCCTGGTTCCCAGCAGCTCAGCACGCTCTCCCCGCTGTGGTCAGAGGGGGTGCCCTCCTGCCAGGGCATGGATGTGCGTGTTTGGGGAGGGGGTGGGCAAGGAATGTCACCTGCGCCATGAGCTGGCCCATGGTCCCATGCAGGGCATTCCCAGTCTGAGGCCACTCTTGCAGGGGGCAAAGGCTGGTGGATCCCCTCCTGGGCCAGCCAGATCCAGCCCAAGCTCCCGTGGGGAGCTCCTAAGGACAGGCCCAGCCCCTACTTCTCCCAGTCAGCCCTTGAGTTCCCTTGAGAGAGCCTATGCCATGCTGGCATCTCAGTTTATCCTGAATAACCCTCAGGACAACTCTTGGTCGGGAGCATCAGTCGGCCCCTACACATGGATAAACCGAGGCCACCCAAGGACAAGGCCCCAGGCCCCAGACCCCAGCTGGTAACTGAAGGAGCCATGTCCTGGCCCAGCTGCCTCCTGACACTGCGCTTGGGATGTTCTGACACTGCCCTTTTGCGGAGAAGCTCACTTGAGCATCAAGTCAGCATCAAGGGGAAAGCGGAACAAAAAAAATGAACCAGCGGAGATGAAGAGCTGAGATGGAAGGAGACACGGGGAGTCTGGCCCTTCTCCCTGTGCCCCCTCCTCCTGACTTGTTGGCCCAATTCAGGACACCCACCCCAGCTGGGGGACCCTGAGGTGGAGGGCACTTCACACACCAGGGTTTTGAAGCCGGCAGGAGGGGATGGGAGCTTATCTTACTGGAGTCTGCCTGTCACCATCCGGACCACCTTCTGCTGGTTCCCAGGCTCAGGCCACCACACTACTCCACTTCCAGCAGAGAGGAGAGCCCTCTGCGGAGATGATGGACATTACCCGGTCCAGCGGGCATCTGGCATATCCCTGCCTGTCCTGGTGAACGCTGCCATATCATCCACTCAAGAGCCCCTTGGAAACTCCCTGCCCCTTGACACCACTGTGAGTCCATCCTACACCCTGAGACCCATTGGTCGCCCAGAGCATTGAACCACTTAGACTCTGCCAGGAGGAACTGCGGCTGCTCTGTCCCCAGCCCCACGCCCCTTCCCCCCAGACAGAGGGAACCGTTCTCCTCCAAGGACACACAGCTCTTGACCCCAACTCCCACCATGGCCCACCCTCTGCCTCGTGACTTGAGCCCCAGACTGTCACCCTGGGCTTGAACCATATCCCCCCCAGTGACGACGGTCAGCAGAAGGCAGGTGGCCACTTCCCTCTTGGCTGTGTTCCAGGACAGAAGAAAGGGCTGGAGCTCCGTGAGCACCTAGTAAGGGCCCCCTGAGTGAGATCCAGACGCTGAAGCACTTAAAATGGGCTCACGGGTAAGATTTCACAGTTCCAGCCCTGGGAAGATTTCTACTCCAGAAACTTTTTCTTTGCACTCAGCCAGAAGATGATAACGGAGAAGGCAATGGCACCCCACTCCAGTCCTCTTGCCTGGAGAATCCCATGGACGGAGAAGCCTGGTGGGCTGCCGTCCACGGGGTCACTAAGAGTCAGACACGACTGAGCGACTTCCCTTTCACTTTTCACTTTCATGCACTGGAGAAGGAAATGGCAACCCACTCCAGTGTTCTTGCCTGGAGAATCCCAGGGACGGGGAAGCCTGGTGGGCTGCCGTCCACGGGGTCACTAAGAGTCAGACACGACTGAGCGACTTCCCTTTCACTTTTCACTTTCATGCACTAGAGAAGGAAATGGCAACCCACTCCAGTGTTCTTGCCTGGAGAATCCCAGGGACGGGGGAGCCTGGTGGGCTGCCGTCTGTGGGGTCGCACGGAGTCGGGCACGACTGAAGCGACTCAGCAGCAGCAGATGACGAAACAGATGAGCCAACAAAGGGTGTCACCATCACCAGTCAAGGCAGTAAACAGCCCTCACCTCCGCTTCTTCCTCACGCCCTTCTGTCCTTGGTTTCGGCGTTTGTTTCCTTGCGCTGAGAACGCTTAACACGAGACGCACTCTCTCAGCAAATGCTGATGGGCCGGCGCGGTGCTTTTCACTGGAGCGCGCCGTGCAGCCCACCTCTCAAGCTCACTCCTCTGGGAACTGAACTCGGCACCCTGGAATGACCCCTCCCCGGTCCCCTCCCCTCTGGTGTCCGATTCTCTGAGTCCATCTGTCCTTCGATTCCATGTGTAGGTGGAATTGTGCAGTCTGTCCTTCTGTGACTGCTTTATTTCACTCAACATAATCTCCTCCAGGTCCATCCACGTTGTCACAAATGCGACTTCTCTTTAAAATTCTTTTTCTAGGCAGAATCGTATTCCCTTGCATGTCCATACCGTAATTTCTTTATTCCTTCTAGACAGGTGGGTTGTTCCCATCCCTTGGCTATTGTGAATAATGGTCCAGGAACGTGGCTGGGCAGGTTCATGTTTGAGACGCTGTTTCCGGTTTACACCCAGAGGTGGGATGGCTGGGTCATATTAGACTTTCATTTTTAAATAAATATGTATTTGTTTATTTGGCTGCCCTAGTCATGTGGGATCTAGCTTACTGACCACGGTTTGAATTCCGGCCCCCTGCACTGGGAGTGTGGAGTCTTGGCCACTGGACCACCAGAGAGGCCCTTATTTTTCATTTTTTAAGGAAACTCCAGATGCCCTGCACAGGGTCTGCACTGTTTCACAGTCTCACAAATAGGGCGAAAGGGCCCCAGCTTAGGTGAAAATCACTCCTGCCTCCAGCAGAGGGCTGAGCACAGCTGAGGGGTTTGTCCAGGCTGCAGGGGCAGCAAGCGGGAAACTGGGATCTGTGTCCGGAACTCCTGGGCTCCTCCGCCTTCCCTTCCACGGACCTGGGGCTATGCCCCAGGCCTGAACCGAGCTATCTGTGGGGCAGGGTGCCTGTGGGCAGAAGGGCAGGCCGGAGGGGCGGGAGCTGGGGGCTATCCCCTGCCAGGGACCCCATCAGGGCCGGGTGGGCACACAGCTGCAGGAGCTCGTCACCTGCTATCTGCCGTGCTTCCTTCCCCGCTCCCCCGTCTCTCTCTTCCAGGGGTAGTGAGCACGTTCCTCCAAGTCCTGTGTGGCCTGGAGTCCAGGGCCCAGGGAGACTCTCTAAAGTGGGATTTCCTGCCCCGCACTGCCACCCTGGCGACACCCCCACCCATCCACCCCCAAATCCGGAGAAGGCGGTTCAGAGACTCGGCTTGCCGATAAGGAGCTTCCCCAGCCAGGCTCGGACACGCTGGACACAAGTCCCGCTTCTCAAGGGCCTAGAGTAAGCGGCAGAAGCCGGACAGCATCTCAGGGACTTTGGGGCAAGCTTCGGGGTCTTCAGGGAAAGAACTTGTCCTTAAAGCCTCATCCAGCCACCCTCTCTCTCTTGCTCACACACAGAGAGTTGCTGCTTTCAAGGTGATGCTTTTAAAGCAGACTCTGTATCAGAGAAATGGTGGCCGGCGTGGGTGCGATTTGACTGAATCAGACAAGACCCCATCCGCGTCCCCTCCCCCGCCCCTGGTCGTCGGGAGCCCCGGACACCCTGGGAACCAGCAAGCGCCAGCTTTGAAAGGTTAAGGCAGACGCGTCTCAAACCGCGCACCACCCCCCCACTGCAACCTCAAGTGTAGCCGAGCCGGCCTCCTCCTTAGAAAGAGGAATTCGATCAAATGTTAATCCTCTCCACATGTAGAATATTCCAGATAGCCCCGAGCTCCGAGTGCCTTTTGAACTTGTGAACAGAAATTGATTCAAGGTGACGAATTTGTAATCAGTTTATGATTGATGGGCCGCGTTTCCAGAGAGGCAGCTCCGTGTCCGCCCCCACCGACCCCACCCCGCCCGGGGAAGCAAATATGTTTCACTTTATCTCGCCCCATCCCGGGCCGGAGGACCGGGGGAAAGAAAATAAAGTCAACTGCAATATTTAACTTGTGTTGGAACAGATGCCGCTTCATCAGGCGATCCGGGAGGAAGCGTTGAAGCAGAGCTTCGGGGCTCGCCCTCCCGTCTGGACAGGGGGCAGATCGGATGTGAAAGTATTAGTGTGATTAGGCGAATAATGACTTTGGAACTAATTTCGCTGGATTGGAAAGAGAGCAGGACAGGGCGAAAGCAGAAACATCTGCTAGAATATTCTAATTTCAAAGGGTAATTGCGGAAGGCTTTCTCCGGGCCCCCTTCCTTCTCTCCCGTTCTCTTTCCTTCCTTTCTTTCTGTTAATCGAAACTGCCTTGAAGTGACTTTTGAGTGCAGCCCTAGCAAAGTTCAGATGGAAAGTTCTCAGGGCAGAAGCCCGGGGGACTGCCAGGCGGGCTGGCCCAGGGGCCCGGGAAGCCACTCCGCCGCCAGCCCGCACGTCCAAGCTGCTCCCTGAGTGCCTCCAGGGCAGCAGGCAGTGGCCTTGACCTTCTCAGGCCAGGCTACCTCTGGGGATCTGAGGAAAACCTGAAACCATCCGTCCCACTTGAGAAAAGAACAGGCTGGCGGCATGAAAGCCTCTGGGGCAGATTCGCAGAGCCCTGCGGGGCATCATTCCCAGCCATCCTTTCTCTGCAGCCACCTTGGCCCCCCTTTCTGTCTGCGGGCAGCGGCTGCTGGGGAAGCCGGGGTCCAAACCAACAGAGCAAACCCTCGTTTGCAGCATCTGCCGCTGCCCGTGGTGTAAACGCCCCTCCAAGGCCAAAGTCAAGCCACCAACTCGAGGTCACGGGGCTGACTTCGCTGGGACGGGGTGGGCATGTCCAGCTCTTGCTGGTCCGAGCCATCTCTGCATGCCAGGGTTCCCCACCAGCGGGAGCACACTTCCTGGGCCTTCCCCGCCTGGGAAGCGTCCCCGGCTCTCCAGGGTCAGCCCCCTGCTCCCAGGCTGTGTCGGGCCTCTCGAGGCTTGGGCTAACCTGTCCACAGGGCTCCTTCGCCTTTGCCCCTGCCCAGCAGTCACGTGCTCCCGCTTGCCAAGTCGCCCCCAGCTACAGCGTCCTCCCCCCCTTCTATCTTTACTTTCATCCTTTCCCCAAGCAGCTCTGAATGGCTGCTCTGTGCTCCACACTGGGGTGATGGGACAGACCTGGCCCCAGGCCTCACGGACCTCATGGCAGAGCGGATGGACAGACCTCACTGGGAGAGAGCAGCAGGGCCCGAGCTGAGGATCCTTCGGGAAAGGGAGGTTAAGGGGCCTAATCCAAAGGCGGGGGCTATGGAAGGCTCCCGAGGGCAGGCAGGTTTGAGCCGAGCCTGGGCAGGAGAGCGTGAGCTGCAGAGAAGGAGGGAAAGTGGTGCTCCGGACTGAAGAGGGCTTGTGCAAAGGTCCTGGGGTGAGCTCAGGTCATCCCTGAAATCAGACCCTCCAGGGCAGGCAAGGCGGCAATGCCAGCAAGGTCGCCTCCTTCAGGGCCTCCTGGGGGGCGGGGCCCAGCTGGCCTCTGTCCTCAGGACAACAGAAGACCTTCAGGGGCTTGAGATGCGGGGCGATTGCGATTGTAAATTAAAGATTATTTTCAAAGGCGACATACACACAGGGCAGGGTCCGAAGGGCAGCGGGGAGAACAAGCGCCCTCCTGACCGCAGCGGCCCGGCCCGGCGCCCCCAGCCAGCCCCCAGGGCGGCACTGCCCCTCCCCGGGCCTGCCTGCGTCCAGGTGGGCCCAGTCACCGCAGAAAGCCACCCCACGGCACCCTCTGCACCTGGCTTTCCTGGCCTCGTGTACTCTGTGTGTGTGTGTGTGTGTGTGTGTGTGTGTGTGT
>SJYA01004116.1:25787-39401 GCA_006410615.1 Neotragus moschatus
GGGAGGGAGGGAGGTGAAGGGGGGGGGGCGTGAATCTGCACCGGCTGTGAGCAGAGGTGGCGCCTCCATGCATGAGCACGTGTGCGCGTGCATGTGTGTGAGTGTGCACATGTGTGAGCGTGCACACGTGTGTGCATGTGTGTAGGTATGTGTGCACACATGTGTGAACTGTGTACCCATGTACACACACAGGAGTCTGCATATTGTGTGTGTGTGTAGGTGTGTGAACGTGCAGATATGTGCGTGTGTATGTAGGTGTGTGTGCATACGTTTGTGCATGTATGCGAATGTGTGATTGTGTACACGTGTGTGTGCATACATGTGTGCAGGTGTGTGAGTGTGCATCGGTGTGTGTATGTATGTAGGTATGTGAATGTGCTTACATGTGTATATGTATGTAGGTATGTGAATGTGCTTACATGTGTATATGTATGTAGGTGTCTGCATACGTGTGTGCATGTATGTGAATGTGTGACTGTGCAAATGTTTGCACACGCAGGAGTCTGCATGTTGCTGAGTGTTGTACATATTTTCGCTTGCACATATGCACATATATGGAGAAGGCAGTGGCACCCGCTCCAGTGCTCTTGCCTGGAAAATCCCATGGATGGAGGAGCCTGGTGGGCTGCAGTCCATGGGGTCGCTAAGAGTCAGACATGACTGGGCGACTTCTGTTTCATGCATTGAAAAAAGGAAGTGGCAACCCACTCCAGTGTTCTTGCCTGGAGAATCTCAGAGACAGGGGAGCCTGNCAGTGCTCTTGCCTGGAAAATCCCATGGATGGAGGAGCCTGGTGGGCTGCAGTCCATGGGGTCGCTAAGAGTCAGACATGACTGGGCGACTTCTGTTTCATGCATTGAAAAAAGGAAGTGGCAACCCACTCCAGTGTTCTTGCCTGGAGAATCTCAGAGACAGGGGAGCCTGCTGGGCTGCCGTCTATGGGGCTGCGCAGAGTCGGACACGACTGAAGCGACTTAGCAGCAGCAGCGGCAGCGTGCACGTATATGTACAAGCGTGTGCATACATGACTGGGAAAGAAAGCGCCTAAGCCCGGGGACCCCCCCTCCCCGAGAAGCCTGTCCTCGTTTCCTCCAGGCCCTTGCCACTGTCATGTGGGGGTGATGACGACGCTCCACGCCGCCGTCCTCCCTGCCAGGCGAGGTTGGCATTATTTCCTGTCACTGACTTCACCGAGAAGGAAGCCAGGCCCCAAAAGGGCAGACCACCTTCCTGAGGTCCCACAGTGGCAGCTGGCCCAGGGCCAGGAGCCCCCAGACCTCAGGCACCTGGGCTTCCTGCACCCTGCACCCTGGCAGGTGTGGGGCTTCCCTGAGCCTCGCCCCACCTGTGGCATCCCCAGGGTGCCCCCCCGGCCCCACGGCTCCTTTGAAGTTGGCCCTTGAAGTCTGATGGGGCCTGACCCACTTCTTGCTGTGTCCCCTTTGCAGGGTCCCAGCGGTGGTCAGGTTGCCTCTGGCTTCAAGGAAGCAGCCTCCATCTCTGGGTGAGGGAAGGTTCCTGGGCCCTGGAGGCCAAAGTCCGCAAGTCGCCAGCAACAGTCCCGGGCCCGGTATAGGGGAGAGGGGCTCAGGCCGACCATGGTCCACCCTGCTGTCGCCCACCTGCTGACTGCTCCCCTCTCAGCGCCCCCTCCATCACCCCGCTGACCTGGCTCCTGACCCAGCTCCCCAGCCGGTCTGTACCGGAGTCAGCGGTGAGGCAGATCAGCCCTGGTTTTGGAAGAGCCCTCTGCGGCCCCTCGCTCTGGGGCTCCTCCCCCTTCTGAGCCCCCCTCCTCCAAGCCCGCCTGGCCCGGGTCCCCCTCCCGCATTTCTGCTGCCGCTCCCTCTCCTGCCCTCCACCTGCCTCTGGGGCTGGCAGGTCCTTGGGGCTCCAGGCCAGCCCCTCCCCACTCATCTTCCCACTCACCTGGGTCTGTCTCAGCCCTCTCAAGACTCCGTCTCACTTCTAGAAGGCTCTGTGAGCTCCAGCTGTCTCCTGGGCTCTTCTACCTGGAGATCCCATTGGCCCCACGCCCTTAGCAAGGCTAAAACAGTACACCCCAGCTCCCCTTCTGAGCCTCCAGACCTGTCGCTGCCCTCAGCCTCCAGGCGTCTCCAGCCACCTTGCCCCTTCCACTCTCTCCCTGAACCCCTGCCCCCGTCATCTAACCGGCTGCATGAGTCCCGGGGCCCCATGCCCCTGTGTCAGCTCTTGGGTCCCCGTCTCAACTGCCCCTGCCGAGAGCAGCCGCCCCTCCCAGGTCTTCCTGCTCCCACCAAGCCCCCGTAATCCATCCTCCAGGCACTCTGGCCACTGTGAAGCCCATAGTAGACCAACACTCTCCCAACAACTAGAAAAAGCAATTTTAAAAGATATATTTGGAGGCATCAAAGTGTCCCAGGTGACTAGGCCTTGAGATACCAGAGCTCAGATAGATGGGCTGCGAGCAGTGAGTCCAGCACGAGGCAGTTTTCCTTGAAAGTGAAGTGAAGTTGCTCAGTCGTGTCTGACTCTTTGCGACCCCATGGACTGCAGCCTGCCAGGGTCCTCTGTCCGTGGGATTTCCAAGGCAAGAGGACTGGAGTGGGGTGCCATTGCCTTCTCTGGGGCATTTGCCAAATCGTCAGGCTGCTCAGGAGAACAGAAACCAAGAAGGCCGGGGCTGGGTATCAGCGTCACGGTCCAGAGGAGAGAAAACAGGATGTTCCCAGTTACCCAAATAGCAGGTGTCCCAGATGCCTCAAGTCTTCAGTGGGGACCCTCAGAGGGACCCAGTTGGGAGTGAGGTGAACCTGAGGGGAAAGCAAGGCTTGGGCAGACTGTGACCCAGCTTCCTATCAGCTCATTCCCTGAGCAAGTTACAGTTATTTGCCCTTGCTCACCTCTCAGAGGATGAACTACACCCTTCTCCAAGGAACAGAGCGTCATTCAGAACTTCTCCCGTTTGTTACTCACAGTTTCTCATTTAATGCAAAGTTACCCAGCAAAATAAGAAGGAGGGCCAAGAGAGAAAACAGAGGCTAGAAACAGACTCAGAGATGACCTGAACGCGTGGTGATGGGTCACAGTGAAAACAATTGTACTGATACGTGCAAGAAAGTCAGTGACAAGAGGAGGATCTTAGCAGAAGAGAGGCATCTGTAAAGAGCAGTCGGTGGAGCGTGAGGGACGAAAAAGTCTAGACAGAAAAACTAAGAGCCCAGGTGATGGATCACGGGCGCAGAGGGCAGGGCAGAAGGACGGGCGGACGGACTGCAAACCAGGGAAGAAGAGGCCCTCCAGGCTGGGCCTAGCAGGCCAGGGGGCGTATGTTACAGACCAGAGAGAAGACCGCATGGGGAAGGCCGAAAAGGCCAGACTGAGCCCTGGGCGGGCGTCACAGGCAGGGAAAGAGACCAAGAACAAGCAAGACAGGAGGGAGTAACGGCTGGGAATCGTCCACAGTGGAAGGAAACGCCAGTCGCAGGTTTAGGAAGCCTGCAGAGCCCTAGGAAGAATGGATACGCAGGATATTTGTCTTTCTCTGTTGGCTTTGCTGCACTTGGCATGGCCGTCTCTAGGCCCATCCGGGTTACTGGCCTCGTTTCATTTTTTGCGGCCGAGTAGTGTTCCACTGTGCATATGTGTACACACCACATCTTATGTGTCTGTTCCTCTGTCCGCGGACGCTCAGGTGGCTTCCGCGTCTGGGACACCGCCCCCTGCCCCGCTTCTGCTCTGCAGCTTGGCTCTCTGACCGCCTGATGCTCCTCCCTCGGTCACCCCTCTCTGCAGCGTCGGCTCTCTCAGGCACCCCTGTGCCACGCAGCTGGGCCCCGAGCCCTTGCTCTCCAACTCGCCTGCCGGATGGACTGGACTTGGCAGCCAGCAGGGGCTCCATGAGTGACGGTGTGTGGGCTGAGGACGAGCCCGTGGGCAGCGCTGGGAACTCAGAGCCACAGACACGCGGGCGGCAGTTGCCTCCTCGCAGCGAGGACTCACCCAGAAGCCCTCCTGCGTCCTCTTCACTTTCACGCAGAGACGCGAGGGCATGGGCACTCCAGGTCCTCTTTCTCTCGGTGTGCCCCCA
Organism: Neotragus moschatus; assembly: GCA_006410615.1. NCBI lineage: Eukaryota > Metazoa > Chordata > Mammalia > Artiodactyla > Bovidae > Neotragus > Neotragus moschatus. The sequence continues at coordinate 29,860 of SJYA01004116.1, forward strand.
CCTGCCACTGAGTGCCGGCCACACACACCAGCATCTAAGCAGTACAGCGTGCAGAGCTCATCCTTCCACTACTTCATCTTACGATGTGGACCCGGCGGCCCATCCCGAGAGGGGACCTGCTTGCCCGGGGTTACGCCAGGTCCCAGCCTGTGACTCAGGAACCTGCGTGACTGCCCCGATTCTAGCTGTGCAGCCGACCGTCCGGGACTAAGAGTGACGCTGCTCTCAGGGCAAGAAGAACCGGTCAGGTTTCCCGGAAGAGGGGTGGAGCTGGTCACTGGACCAGCACCCTGGGCTCCTGATGCTGGGAGGTACGGCTGGGGGCTGTGCCGATGACTCAGGGAGATCACAGGTGGTCTGGGGACAGGTGAGTAACCCCCACTGTCCCCCAAGGGACACAGGGAGGATTCGTTCATCAAACAAGCTTCTGGGTAAACACAGTGGGCCAGGGCTTGGGGTCCCTCCGGTGAGCTCAGACAGCTCACCTGGCGCTGGGGGAGGCAGGAGGGCTGTTGGGGCTCCTTTGGCACCACGGCAGACACCCGCTGTTTACATTCGCCAGCACTGCAGGGGTTGGTACCATCCCCGTCTCACAGATGAGGCAACTGAGGCCCAGGGAGGCTAAGGTTAAATCTGTGGTTGCACAGTTGGTCTGAGACAGAGCAGGGTGGTGAGCCCAGCGATGCCACGCTCCAAGGGCACCCTTTTCTGCAGCATCAGTGAGCTGAGGGCCCAAGGGGCATCCCCAGCCTTGCCCTCCACCCCAGAGGACCAAACGCACTTACCTGCTCCCAGCAAGCCCTCTGTCTGGGTGCCTGGCCTCCAAGGGTGTCCTGCCTCCCTTCGTCTGCTTGGTACTTAATTCCTGACCGTCCTTTAAGACTCAGAGCACATCTCCAGAAGGCTGGCCCCAGGCACGGGCCAGGGACCTCACACACTCACTGTGCTTTCCCCCAGGACTGGGCGGCAGCAGCCAGCCCAGATCCCCCGCCTGTCGGTCTCCTGCACGTGGCTGTGCCCTCCTTGGGGACAAGCCTTGTTCAGCCACCCCTGGTCCCCAGCACCCTACCCGAGGCCTGGGTCATAGTAGGTCCTGGAGAATGCCTTTGAAGTGACCAAGCCTTCCAAAATTGGGTGCCTTTCCACCACTCATGGGTCATCCACTTCTTACCTGTTCTCAAGGCTTGCACAAGCATGCACACACACACACGCACACACACACACACACACACGCACACACACGCATACACGCACACGCACACACATGCACACACATGCTAAGCATAGCATCCAGCTATAAGCACAATCTTCTAAAAGCATGAATGAGTGGCATTCCTTTCTCAGTGAAATCAGCTGGGTTTGTTGAATTGATTTTGTCATTGTTCTGGGTGAGAGACAGGAGACTCACATCTTAGGTTGCTGCCAAGAACACATTCCTTCTTGCATTTGGGGGAGTCATTTCACAGAGAATGGAAGGGCAGAGCTGTGATGAGGGGACCCAGCCCTCTGAGCACAGGGGTGTGGTTGGGGGACTGGCCCAGGGCCACACAGCAGGTCAGATGGAGCCGGACCGGAAGCTAATGAATAGCACCCTCTCCCTGAGAGCCACACCTTGGAAAATCTAAGTCATTATCGGAATAAAAACATGAGTGTGACCTCTCAGTTAAGGGACTCTCTCATTGTTAATGTGCCTCAATGAGAGAAATTATAGCGTATGTTGCAAGGGAAGCCCGAGAAGCTGTTATAAGCCAGGAGGACGGTGGACAAGCCTTTAAACCTCCCCTTACGACATTACAGCAACCAGGCGTGCTTCCTGGTGGCTCAGACGGTAAAGAGTCCGCCTGCAATGTGGGAGACCTGGGTGCGACCCCTGGGTTGGGAAGATCCCCCGGAGAAGGGAATGGCTACCCAACTCCAGTCTTCTGGCCTAGAGAATCTCCAGGGTTGCAGAGAGTTGGACACAACTGAGCAACTAACACTTTGACTTTGCAGCATTGAGAGGAAATGGTTAACCGATGGGATCTGCTGGGCAGAGCGTGCGACACCTAGTGGTCACACGGAGGACTGCAGGCCGGAGGCGCGGGAATGAACCGGGGTCCACGCGGCGGCAGGTGTCCTGGCAGAGGACCCTTTAAATGCCGACAATAGAGACAGCCCTCCCACAGATCACCGACTTCCCTTCCCTTAATTCTCTCTTCGTGTGTGTGTGTGTGTGTGTGTGTGTGTGTGTGCGCGCGCGCGCAGAGACGGGGAAGGAAGACTAGGGAGATGCTGGGAGGGGATCTTGGGCTCAGTCTCACCCGTGGCCCTTCCACTCGAGCTCATCCTCCTTCACCCTCACACATCCTGGAAACTCCCGGAAGAGCATGGACTGTCTCCCCACCCGGCTCAGCTCTGGCTCCTCCGCCCACCAGCCCCGCCAAGAAGCCTCCTGGCCCTGGACTCCCTGCAGAGTCTGAGCCTCAGGCTCCGCTTCAGTGAAGTGGGCACAGGGCCTCCCCGCAGGGTTTTCCTGAGAGGCAGATAAAGAAGCACCTGGATCATGCCCGGCAGAGAGTGGGGTGTGAGTGGCCCCTCCGGAAAGGGACCAGGAGGGCCATCTGGTGTGGCTGGCCGTGCCGACACCCAGTCCGTGTTTCACTGGATCTTCCGGTGGGCGGGGATTTCAAAACTGCTCCCATAGCTCACACACCCCTCTTGGTTTCCTAGCACCCCGTTCTCTGCCCGTCATCAGCTATACGTCTCCGTCACTCCAGCCGCTCTCCCCCAGCCCCCCCTCATCTGTCACCTCCTCGTCTCCGTTTCCGCTACAGGCTCGTTCCCTGCTGCCCGCTGCCGCCGCAACTCCCCAGGCTCTGCCCCCAGCTGTCTGGCTTTTCCCCCTGTGCCCTGGGTCCTGGAATCTGTCCTCACCCGCGACTCAGCCACCGCCTGCGTTGGCGGCTCCAAACCTGTGTCTCTAGTCCAGGCCTGTCTTTGGGACCCCAGTGCCCACACACCACGGAGCGCGCGTGTTCTCTGGGTGCCCCAGGGGCTCCCACTCACTCCCCGCCCAAGTCCCCTCCCCACCTGCTAACCCACCTCGCACGTCCTCGCCTCCTCTGGGGCCCCCTCTCCATCATCCTGTACCACCCTTGGCCCACTCACACCTCCTGGAGATTGCCCAGAGACTGACCAATGCCCTGCAGCCCTGGCACTACCCTGGAGCATCTTCTGGGGCCAGCCATGGACGAGGCACTTGGGAATGCTGAACCCACCACGTCCTCACTTACAGCTGATGGTGGAGGACCCTGGACTGGACGTGGCAGCAACCTGACCAAGTTCGCCAGGGTCAGGCCCAGGCTGAGCCCTCACCCGGACCTAGACCCTTGCCCAGCACGTGTGTGGCTGATTGTCTTCTCATCGGGTTCAGAGCGGGCCCATATGCACTGTCTGACCAAAGATGATCGCCATATTCTGTTCCGGCTCCTTTACAGGAAGTGCGTCAGCAAAGCACCTTCTCTCCTCTCAGCTCATCTCTGTGTGGGAAACGGTGCCTTTGTTGTTGTTGTTAACTCCCAATTCAGAATCACTCGTGCAAAGGGCAGGATGAACTAGATGGAGCTGCGTGAGCCTGGCCTTCACCTGGTTCTCACAGCGGGAAGGCCTGGGAACCACCAGCAGGCTCCCCGTGTGCCCCAGGGGTATTGGGGGCCTTGCCTGTGCCAAGGGGCTGGTAGGAGGGGTGAGGACCCAGGCCTAGGCCTCATCGTAAAGCCCAGGCCCATCCTGCCCTGCAGCAAGCCCCCATCCTCCTCCGAGAGCGGGAATGTCTCTTGCCAAAGAATCACCCGGGGCCCCCCGACTTGGAGGGGGAAGAACAGAATCGGGCCCCTTTGGAGGGGGCTTCTGAGCAGGAAGGGGGTCCCTGCACGTGCTCAGCTCTCCATCCAGGTGCCCTCCTTTGGCGCGAGCAGCTGAGCTCCCGGCAGAGTCTCAGGCTCCATCCGGAATGAGAGCACGCGATGAAATGGACACAGAGCCGCCACCACACGTCTGCCCAGGGCAGTCGGCACCCCAGCCCTTCTGCGCCCTTCTCCTCCCAGCAGCCCCAGAGCAGGTAACTTTCTCCCAGAGAGGGAGGCAGGGAACTGCAGCCCCCGGAGGGACAGGACCTGTGGAGGGAGGGGGCTGGGTAGAGCCTGCCTTTCTCACTGCCCGGTCCAGTCAGGCTCTCCACCTGCCGCTTAGCCACCCACCTGCGGCCTTCTGACGCCGGAGCCCCGGCTGCCCTACCACCCTCGCCACCTCCCAGTTGAACCCCTCAGTCCGTCCCTGAGTTCTAGGTCCTCTCTCCTCCTGGAGCGGCCGTCTGGATGCACCCCTGTGGCTGGAGGCGTCTCCCTGTGATCTGGGAATCCGTCCCCCTCCCCGTCTTGTCTCCGCCCCAGCAGGGCTGTCACAGCGCTGGGCAGCCCGGACCCCGCCCCGGGCATCAGCGGCTCTGTGCTCCCCGGTTGGCTGTGGCGCCACCGCCCTGTCTGCCTGCGCCCACTCCTGGGGGTCCAGCAAGGGGCAGCAGATGTGGGGGGGGGGCCGCAGCGGTCCTGGGCACAAGCACCGCGGCCTCTGCTCTCACATCTGGAAGGTGGGCAGCTTGAGGCCATGCGTCGGGGTCCCAGCACCACAGCCCTGCAGCTGCCAGAGTGCGGGCATCCCCGGGTGGCCCGAGTAAGGCCCCCACGCGTATTTCCACATCCAGATCCCCAGATCCTGTAATGTGACCTGCCTTGGGGAAAGAGTCTTGGCGGATGGGGTTGAGTTAAGGATCTCGCCTTGGGGAGAGCAGCCTGGGTTACGCGGGTGGCCCTGAGTCCGAGGACGGATGTCCTGATCGGAGGGAAGCAGGGGGACGTCTGACCACACACCCAGTGAGGACAGAGACTGGACACAGAGGCAGAGGTCAGAGCAACAAAACCGCAAGCCGGGGCCGCAGGGGCTGCAAGAAGCAGGAAGGAGCCTCCCCGCGCCGCAGAGGGCGCTTGGCCCCGCCCGCACCTTCGTCTTGGACTTCTGGCCCCCAGAGCTGTGAGAGAATGGGCTCCTGCCGTGTTCGGCCCCCCAGCTTGTGGCATTCTGTTGCCGCAGCCCCAGGAAACAAATTCCCCATTTCACAAGAAGCTTCCAAGTGCAAGGAGTACTGGGTAATTTGAACACAGGGCCTGGTGTGTGCATGGTCTTGACTGTGATGTGAGCAGTGCTGCGGGCTGGGTGTGAGAGGCAGGAGGCTTCCTCCCGATCTCTGCACTTCACAGCCAGTACCCACTGCAGCCACACACAGAGCACAGAGCTGAGCTCCTCGAACACATTTCCCCCTGGTTTTCACAGCAGTCGTATAAATCAAGGGCCATTACTCCATTCGACAGAGAGCAAAATTGAAGCAAGAGAGTGGAAGTGGCTCATGCAGAGTTGCCTGACTTGTCCCCAGGTACGTCAAGGAGATGGATGGAGCAAGGGCAGCCTTTCTGGGCCCACGAGGAGAGACAGGGTGGACTGCAGAACGGAAGAATCAGAAGGACGACAGCATGGAGTGAGCTCGCCCGCCCTGAGACCGTCCACCCGGCAGACTTGCTGTGCGGGAAACAAGACGTGTCCTGTGATTCACTGCCTGTTGCTCTCGTTGTCTTTCTCTTAACGACAGTAACAGGAATCATCTGCTGTGAGAGCGTGACCATAAGCAGTCAGCACAGCCGACTCCCCCGCTCACTGCAGCCAACTCCACTCAGCTCTCCAGGACGAGTGGCCGCCACTACCCACGTTTTTCAGCCGAGCATACTGAAGCTCAGAGTGACTGTGTCAATCAGTGAACATCTTTTTTGACTGCTGTGGTGTCCCAGATGCTATGCGGTTGACTGTATTCGTCAGGTCAGGCAGCCATAACAAAATACCTAGACGGAGGGGCTGAAATAACAGGAATTTGGACCTCATGGTTCTGGATGCGGGAAGCCCAGGATCAAGGCGCTGGTTGCTCCCGTTTCTGGTGGAAGCCCACTTCCTGGCTTGCAGAGGGCCACCTTCTCCCGGCGTGCTCACACGGCAGAAAGCAAGCTTGGCGTCTCTTCTTCCCACAAGGGCACTAATCCCACTAAAGAGGCCCCACCCTTACGACCTCACCTACGCCTGATTACCTACCACAGGCCCCAACCCCCAAGTATCATCACATGAGGGTTAGGGCGTCGATGTGACCTTTGAGGGACACATTCTGTCCTGGCAGAGGTGCAGGGGCACAGAGACAAGCAAGGGAGACAAAGGCCCTCATCTGTGGAGCTGACATCCTGGAGCCTGTCTGCAGAGAAAGCTCAGTCTGGCCAATTCCAATTCTGATTCCAAGTTCCCGTTCCTTCTCATGAAGCCATATTGTCACCCCACCCGGCTCTCAGATCACTTTTGTTCAACCCTGGGAGAGGAGCAGGGCAGGCTGATTAATTTCTTTGTGTAGATGATGACATCTTAGCCCCCTTCCTTAAAGCTAAAGCAAGGGGGGATTCATCCGTCTACCCGCCTTCTCATCCATCCTCCCTCTGTCCACCCACGTGGTCATCAATCCATCCATCCACTCACTCACCACTCATCAGTCCATCCATCCACTCACTCACTGTTCATCTATCCATCCACCCATCCATCCACTTACCCATCCATCCATTCACCCATTCATCTATCCACCTACCCAACCCTCTGCTTATCCGTCCATGGATTTATTCAACAGAGATTCCTTGAACAACCCCAAAACCTCTTTCACCATGTCAGTGCCCATCCTCAAATCTCCGTTTGCTGCTCAGCTGAGCCTCTCAGAGGCTCAAGGAGACTGAATGTCAGAGCCTCCACATGACATCGTGCTGCCGGTGGCCGTAGTAACCACACTGGGAGCCATAGAGCCACCCAGGAACCTCCCATCTGTGGCACGTTTGTCTCCAACCCACAGCCACTTTCCCACCTTGCAGGGGCCTCGCAGGGCCCCTCTTACCCCAGGGGCCAAGTGAACGGGGTGCCACCCCAGAGGAAGGGGGGCACGCCTTTCCTTCCTGCCCATTGCTCTGTCTTCTGGGGCCTGAAACTGATCTTCCATAAAGGAGGGGGTCGGCCAGCCAAACTCAAAATGGAAAACAGACCCTGGGCGGCTAGAGAGCGGCTGGCCCAGACAGTCCAGGATCAAAGGAGCCTGTGCTGTCCAGCAGCCTCAGCACGGCGTCTGGTTATCAAATTTGCACTTGGCAGTATCTCTCTGCGCCCTCCCCCTGGAGGGAGGGCCAATCTGGCCGAACCCAGTTGACGTCCCTGTGCAGAGGGGCTAGAGTAATGCCCAGGCTGATGGCCTGCTGGACCTGGGGGGCTCCGCCTCAGGCACTCTTTTCTATAACTGCCAGCTGTATGCCTATCACCTTGTATTCAGCAGGTGCTGTGTGCACTGAAGTTTGGTAAGCTGGTGCTAGCTGGCATCCACGCTCCACCCACCAGAAAGCTGTCAGTGCCCGAGTCACTGGGGTTGCTACCTGGCTGAGCTGGGATGCAGACCTCCAAAGCCAGCAGCACCTTTTAGGAATCTGGGGCTCCTTCTCTACGTAGCTTTTTGCCCTGCAGTCCGAGGTGGGTTAGAGCCAGACGCTGTGAGCCTGCGTGTCCTCGTGAAGGAAGGGCCCCCATCGGGGTGACCCTCAAGGGAGCCCAGAGCCTGACCGGAAGGTGGAAAGGGAGTGAAGAAGGAGAAGGCAGGACAGCAGGGGCACGCGCCAGCTGGGGGTCAGCATCAGCCTGCACCGCGCACAGACCACAGCGGACCCAGGGCAGAGAACGGGCAGCACGAGGTTCGAGTGGCTGCCCTGGGGAGCTCTGCCGGCCCGGGCCAGCCGTGGTGGAGGCGGGGAGTCACCTGGGGGCCCCGCTCTGCTCAGCACGCCCTTCGTCCTCAGCAGGCCAGACCAGTACGTGCTCGTGACAGAGCAACCACAGGGAAGCAGAAGCAGGCGAGGCCTCCGGAGGCCGAGACTCTGCGGGGACCAGGGCCACTCTTGTCTCTTTCTCTTGGCTAAAGAGAAGCACAGACCGACCAGAGTCCCAGTGGGAAACCACCAACTGAGGCGATGGGCAAAGGCCTTGGAGAAGGAGCAGAATTAAACCCGGCCTAGGGTTGGCTTGGTCCCCGGGGCAGACATGACCGCCTGGGCCATCGCCAGACTCCGGGCCCCACTGCGGCCCACCTGCCTTGGCCAGAGGCTCCCCGGACCCCTCTTGACCTCCACTGGGTCGCTTCATCTAAATGCCTGTCACATCCACCGCCACGGCTGTCCAAGCCCGCTTGGTTCCTGACCCCGGCGGTGACCCCTGACCTTGCCTAGCAGCTTTCTTGGCCGCTGTGGGTTCACGGCTCCCCTGCCCACGGGGCGGGTCTCACAGACGCCCGAGGGCCAGCTGAGTGACGGCTGTGGCCGAGGGAGCCAGGCGGGACCCGGAGCCTCGCCTTCCCCGGAGCAGCCTCGTCCATTATCAGCCAGGGGCGCTTGTCATCACACTCCGGGCGTAAATCGGAATCAAATGTGGGGCCCGAGACGGCGGGAATGCTCCATTTCACGTTTGGAAAAAAAAAATCTGGGAGGGGGCACCGCTCCTTTCTGTCAACTTGAAAGGGAAGGAGAGGCGGCAGAGGAAGGGAAGAAGCTGCGATAATTCTTGAAAATGTTGTTTTTCATTTTGCCTCCTGGCTCCTTGGGCTCCAAGAGAGAACGGGCCGAATCCCACAAGAAAGACAGCTCGGTCAGGGCCTAAGCAAACCCACGTGTCTCTGCCGCTCTTTAGATGTCTTGAAATGTCTTTCAAATGTCCGGGCCCCCACACTCTCAAGCGTGTTTGCGGGAGAACTCCTCCCCACTGGGGCTGAAGCGGGCTTGTTTCTTGGATCCCAGGCAGCTCCGGCCACATGCCTTTCATGTAGCCCCCTATTTCCAGCCCCGTGCAGGAATCACAGAGGTCCACTCAGTTGATGAACAGCCATCGAGTGCGTCATTCCTGTAACTTAAGCTAGCCCTCCCGGGGGAGGAGGAGAGGGGGCTCCACTCAGTGAAGACCCCGCCCCGGAGTCCACAGGAAGAGTGTCCTGCAGGCCTCCGTCCAGGGCTTGATGCCGCCCAGCCCCTCCTAAGCCCCAGGGGTCCTGCTGTACCTCCACGGACAGGATGCTTCCTGCTGGCAGGAGCCTCGCGCTTCCTGGGTGGCAGGCTTTTCTGCGTACTTACAGTCAAACCATCACAGAGGGACATTCAGGCCCCTCGGTCTCCTGGGCAGCTTGAGAACTCCCCTCCTTTCATCTTCTCGCCCCAGGAGGTCTGTGTCTTCCAGTTCGACTTGGGAGCCCAGCGGAGATCAGAGAGAAGGGGGAACAAAGTCAGAGTCCTCAGTGCCCTGGGGCTCCCTGTGAGGTCATCTGGGGCTGGAGCACCTGGAACTGCAGGAACTGCAGGCCTCTCCCCCTTCCTCTCCCCCTTCCTCTCCCCCTTCCTCTTCCCCTCCCC
>SJYA01004116.1:39620-56053 GCA_006410615.1 Neotragus moschatus
AGCAATGCTGTAATAACTGTCCCCTTCCTCTCATCCCACCAGGACTAGAGGTGGTAACAGCCCAGCTGCTGCTAACCTGGCCCTGAGCCCTCTTTCATGGTCCTCTGCAGCCCTACCTTTGTGAAGAAGCCCCCCTAGCGCCCCTGCTTTGTGTGTCATCTGATCTCGGTGGTCCCAGGAGGACACACACACAGCCCTAGATGATGCTGAGTCAGGGCATGAGCAGAGAGGCCTAGAGTGGCCCCTCTGGGGGCCCGGCACAGCCACGGCCCTGCGACAGGGAGCACGACTGTCTTACAGACTCAGCCAGCCTGGTGGGGACCTGCTGTTCACCCAGGTTCACCGCACCTGTCGCCTGCTCCAACCCCCACAATGGCCAAAGTCGGGCCTTGCTGTCTGTTCAGTGAACAAAGAAATGCACGCATGGGGCATTCCCAAGGTTTGCCAGGTGGGTGAAGGGAGGAGGCCTGACCAAGGTGAAGAGAGAACGGAGCGGCTGAGGGGGCCTTGACGGGGTCAGAGGCCGCCCGGAGTGGAAGAGCAGGGGCAGGGTCCGCGCCCTCGCTCTGCCCCACCAGCCGCGTGGCCTCGGGCAGGCATCTGAACTTCTCCCCACTTCACCCTCTTTACCTGCACAACAGAGCAAAGAGATCCTGCCCAGTCTCTTTCCTGAGTCAGGACACCGTGCAGATCTATCACGGACGTGATTCGCCGATGACGACGCACAGCCTGTGACAATGACCGACGCCGTTACCCACAACCGCCACTGGCCAGTCTGGGGTTCTGACCCCTTCGCCTCTCCCCAGATGCCGCTATGACTCACAGAAGACACTCAGCCCCTCGCAGCCTGGCACCCACGCCCAGCCTCAGGCGAGCCGGCCTCCAATCCCCATGCTTCCCACACGCTTCCCACAGACCACAGACCTGGGCCTCCCTGGGGGCTCAGACGGCCTGCAGGGTTCGATCCCTGGGTCAGGTTTGACCCCCAGGTTGAGCAGATCCCTTGGAGAAGGGAATGGCCACTCACTCTAGTATTCTTGCCTGGAGAATCCCCATGGATAGAGCAGCCTTCAGTTCAGTTCAGCTCAGTCACTCAGTCATGTCCAACCCTTTGCAACCCCATGAATCGCAGCACGCCAGGCCTCCCTGTCCATCACCAACTCCCGGAGTTCATTCAGACTCACGCCCATCGAGTCGGTGATGCCATCCAGCCATCTCATCCTCTGTCGTCCCCTTCTCCTCCTGCCCCCAACCCCTCCCAGCATCAGAGTCTTTTCCAATGAGTCAACACTTCGCATGAGGTGGCCAAAGTACTGGAGTTTCAGCTTTAGCATCATTCCTTCCAGAGAAATCCCAGGGCCAATCTCCTTCAGAATGGACTGGTTGGGTCTCTTTGCAGTCCAAGGGACTCTCAAGAGTCTTCTCCAACACCACAGTTCAAAAGCATCAATTCTTCGGGGCTCAGCCTTCTTCATAGTCCAACTCTCACATCCATACATGACCACTGGAAAAACCATAGCCTTCACTAGATGGACCTTTGTTGGCAAAGTAATATCTCTGCTTTTGAATATGCTATCTAGGTTGATCATAACTTTCCTTGCAAGGAGTAAGCGTCTTTTGATTTCATGGCTGCAATCACCATCTGCAGTGATTTTGGAGCCCCTTAAAAATAAAGTCTGACACTGTTTCCACTGTTTCTCCATCTATTTCCTGTGAAGAGCAGCCTAGTAGGCTATAATTCATGCAGTCGCAAAGAGCTGGACACGACTGAGTGACTAAGCATGGATATAAAACTATGAAAAGTATCAATAACCTTGGGGCAGGCAAATTGTTAACAGGACGTGAAAATACTACCTATATATACACATAGAGGGGGCTTCCCTGGGGGCTCAGCTGGTAAAGACTCTGCCTGCAGTGCTGGAGACCGGGGTTCGATCCCTGGATTGGGAAGATCCCCTGGAGAAGGGAAAGGCTGCCCACTCCAGTGTTCTGGTCTGGAGAGTCCCACGGACGGTATGGTCCACGGGGTCACAGAGAGTCAGACACGGCCGAGTGACTGTCACTTTCTTCCATGTACATATATACATACGGTAAAGACTTTGTATTCAGAATACATATTTTTAAAAATTATGATAAAAACAATAAGATAAGGAAACATGAAAGTGCCCAAGAGACGTGAGCACGATGTAACCGAAGAAGATCTATTCCAGGGCCCCCTGAGCTGCACAGCCAGCTGCCTGGGATCCACCCGCCAGTGGGCCAGTAGCGTCTGCACAGGGCAGAGCCAACCGGGCCAGGGGCTGGCATCACCTACCAGTGCGCCCACAGGCGTCAGCCCCACCACAACGGCAGAGCCATGCCGCCCACACGGGGGCCCCTCGAGCACAGAGCATACGGCGCTGGTGAATCAGATGGGACTGTGCTGCGGGGCCTCATAGCATGCAGTCTACGTAAGGCTGCTCCTCCAAGATCAGAAAAGGTAACCAGCTTAACGAATCATACAAATAGAAACAGGGACTGAGGCAAGATCAGACTACAGAAGAAAATGTTCCAAGCAAAGGAACAAGAGAAAAACCCCAGAAGAAGAACCTAGCGAAGTGGAGGTAATCAGTCTACCCAATACGGAGAAGGCAGTGGCCCCCCACTCCAGTGCTCTTGCCCGGAAAATCCCATGGACGGAGGAGCCTGGTGGGCCGCAGTCCATGGGGTCGCTGAGAGTCGAGCTGAGACTGAACAACTTCCCTTTCACTTTTCACTTTCGTGCACTGGAGAAGGCAATGGCAACCCACGCCAGTGTTCTTGCCTGGAGAATCCCGGGGACAGGGGAGCCTGGTGGGCTGCCGTCTGTGGGGTCGCACAGAGTCGGACACGACTGAAGCGACATAGCAGCAGCAGCAGCAAGACAGAGGTGAAAGTGGTGATCATAAAGATGCTCAGCCAAGTCAGGAGAAGAATGAACACGGTGGGAAATTCAAAACAAAGAGCTAGAAACATGAAGAAGAAGCAAGCAGAGTTGGAGGACAAAGCAATTGACAGGAAGCCTGCACTGGAAGGAATCCATGGTAGATTAGATGACACCGAGGACTGGATCAGCAAGCTGGAGGACAGAGCAGTGAGTCACCCAAGCTGGACACACAGACGAAGAAAGAGTGTCTGAAAATGATGACAGTTTGGAGAGCTCTGGTACAGTGTCAAGTGCACCAGCTCAGGAATCCTAGGAGGGAAAGGCAGAGTGAACGGGGCAGAGAAGTTAGAAATGGGAGGAAATAAGAGCCGGAAGCCGACGTGAGAAAGGAAACAGACATCCAGATGCAGGAAGCCGCTGCTCAGTCGCTCAGTCGCGTCCGACGCTTTGCGACCCCGTGGCCGGCATCACCCCGGGCCTCCCTGTCCTTCACCATCCCCCAGAGCTTGCTCAGACTCATGTCCATCGAGTCGGTGAGGCCATCCAGCCATCTCACCCTCTGTCTCCCCTTCTCCTCCTGCCTTCAGTCTTTCCCAGCATCAAGGTCTTTTCCAGTGAGTCAGCTCTTCACATCAGGTGGCCAAATTATTGGAGCTTCAGCTCCAGCATCAGTCCTTCTAATGAATATTCAGGATTGATTTCATTTAGGATTGACTCATTCTATCTCCTTGCAGTCCAAGGGACTCCCAAGAGTCTTCTCCAGCACCACAGCTCAAAAGCATCAGTTCTTCAGTGTTCAGCCTTCTTTATGGTCCAACCGTAGCTTTGACTACAGAGTCCCAAACAAGATCAACCCAAATAGGTCCACACACAGACTCACTGTCATTAAATATAGAAAAATCAAAGATAAAAAGGGAATGTTAAAAGCATCAAGGAAAAAAAACAACTAGTTATGTACAAGGGAACTACCATAAGGCTGTCTGCCGACTTTTCAGGAGAGACTTTGCAGGGCAGAATGGAGCAACATGACGTAGCTGAAGTGCTGAAAGGAAAAAACGTACAATCAAGAATTTTCTACCTGTAAGGCTAATTCAGACCTGAGGGAGAATTAAAGAGGTTTATAGACCAGCAAGAGCTAAAAGAATTCAGCACCAGTAAACTGGCCTTATAAGAAAGATTTAAAAGATGTCTCTATGCGGAAAAGACCATACAACAGATATGAAAACTGGAAAAGGAAAAGGGTCTTCCCAGGCGGCTCAGTGGTGAAGAATTTGCCTGCCAAACAGGAGACCTGAGTTCCATCCTGAGTCTGGGAGATCACCTGGAGAAGGAAATGACAACCCACTCCAGTATTCTTGCCTGGAAAATCCCATGGATGGAGGAGCCTGGCAGGCTACAGTCCACGGGGTCACAAAGAGTCAGGCGCAACTTAGTGACTGAACAGCAGAAAAGAAACAAATCTCACCGGTAAAGGCAAATACACAGTGAAGGCAGTAAGTCAGCCACTTATGAAGCCAGCAGGGAGGCTAAGAGACAAAAGATTAAAATCATCTTTATTCACTCCAGTCTAATAAGTATCAGACTATGTGGATCACAACAAACTGTGGGAAATTCTTCCAGAGGTGGGAATACCAGACCATCTTAACTACCTCTTGAGGAATCCATAGGTAGGTCAGGAAGCAACAGTTAGAACTGGACGTGGAACAACAGACTGGTTCCAAATTGGGAAAGGAGTACATCAAGGCTGTATATTGTCACCCTGCTTATTTGACTTACATGCAGAGTACATCACGAGAAATGCCAGGCTGGATGAAGCACAAGCTGGAATCAAGATTGCCGAGAGAAATATCAATAACTTCAGATACGCAGATGGCACCACCCTTATGGGAGAAAGTGAAGAGGAACTAAAGAACCTCTTGTTGAAAGTGACAGAGGAGAGTGAAAACGTTGGCTTAAAGCTCAACATTCAGAAAACAAAGATCTGGTCCCATCACTTCATGTCAAATAGATGGGGAAGCAATGGAAACAGTGAGAGACTTTTTTTTGGGGGGGGGGGACGGTTTCCAAAATCACTGCAGATGGTGGCTGCAGCCATGAAATTAAAAGACACTTGCTCCTTGGAAGAAAAGTTATGACCAACCTAGACAGTATATTAAAAAGCAGAGACATTGCTTTCCCAACAAAGGTCTGTCTAGTCAAAACTGTGGTTTTTCCAGTAGTCATACATGGATGTGAGAGTTGGACTATGAAGAAAGCTGAGTGCTGAAGAATTGATGCTTTTGAACTATGGTGTTGGAGAAGACTCTTGAGAGTCCCTTGGACTGCAAGGAGATCCAACCAGTCCATCCTAAAGGAAATCAGTCCTGAATATTCATTGGAAGGATTGATGCTGAGGCTGAAACTCCAAACTTTGGCCACCTGATGCAGAGAACAGACTCATTTGAAAAGATTCCAGTGCTGCTAAAGACTGAAGTTGAGAGGAGAAGGGGATGACAGAGGATGAGATGGCTGGATGGCATCACCGACTCAACAGACTTGAGTCTGAGTGAACTCCAGGAGTTGGTGGTGGAGAGGGAGGCCTGAGGTGCTGCAGTCCATGGGGCTGCGGAGTCAGACACGACTGAGCGGCTGAACTGAACTGAACACAAAACAAGAGATGTAAACCAGGATGACAACATTAACCATAGTCGAGGGGAAGTCAAACTTCAGGGTTTTCAGAATGCACTCAAAAATAAGAGGTTATCAACTTAAAACCACATATATGTGCATCCTCCCTAGCAAATCTATAATAGATATGCTCACATAAGAAAAGAGAAAGGACTCCAAACACTGAAGACACTCACTGCATCTTTAGGGAAGTGAAGAGAGTCAAGAAGAAGGAAGGTACCAAAAAGAACCATAAAAACAGGAAGATGAGCAAGATGGTAGTGAGTATATAATTAATAACCACTTTAAACTTAATTAATAATTACCTAATTATTTTAAATGTAAATGGACTAAGTGCTCCAATCAAAAGTTGCAGTGGCTAAATGAATGCAAAAGTGAGAGCCATATATATGCTGCCTACAAGAGACTCACTTCATATCTCAAGACGCACACACAGAGACTGGGAGTAGGGGGAAAGGCATCCACGCAAATGGCAACAAAAAGAAAGCTGGTGTAGCAATACTTATGTCAGACAAAATAGACTTTAAAACAAAGCCTGGGCAAGGGACCAAGAAAGACATTACATATTGATAAAAGGTTCAATTCAACAAGAAGATATAATAATTTTAGGTATATATGCATCCAACACAGGAGCACCTAATATATTTTTTTAAATCTCAAAAGAAGGAGAAATTGAGAGCAGCATAACACCCCACTTACATCAATGGAAATATCATCCAGATAGAAAATCAGTAAGGACACACTGATCTTAACTGACACTTTAAACCGGATGGACTTAGTAGATGGACGTGGGAATTATATCCAGCAGCAGCAGCATGCATTCCAAGTTCACGTGGAACACTCTCCAGGACAGACCACAAACCAGGTCCGAAAACAAGCTTCAGTAAATCTAAGAGGACGGAAATCATATCAAGCATCATGTCCAACCAGAACAGTGAGAAACTTGAAATTCAGTTCAGTTCAGTCACTCGGTCGTGTCCAACTCTTTGCAACCCCATGAACCGCAGCACACCAGGCCTCCTCGTCCATCACCAACTCCCGGAATTCACTCAGACTCGCATCCATCGAGTCAGTGATGCCATGCAGCCATCTCATCCTCGATCGTCCCCTTCTCCTCCTGCCCCCAATCCTTCCCAGCATCAGAGTCTTTTCCAATGAGGTAACTCATCGCATGAGGTGGCCAAAGTACTGGAGCTTCAGCTTTAGCATCATTCCTTCCAAAGAAATCCCAAGGCCGATCTCCTTCAGAATGGACTGGTTGATCTCCTTGCAGTCCAAGGGACTCTCAAGAGTCTTCTCCAACACCACAGTTCAAAAGCATCGATTCTCTGGGGCTCAGCCTTCTTCACAGTCCAACTCTCACATCCATACATGTCTACTGGAAAACCCATAGCCTTGACTAGATGGACCTTAGTCGGCAAAGTAAACGTGAAATTAACTACAAGGAAAAAATTGCATAAAACAAAAATATATGGAGGCTAAACAGTATGCTNGGCTCAGCCTTCTTCACAGTCCAACTCTCACATCCATACATGTCTACTGGAAAACCCATAGCCTTGACTAGATGGACCTTAGTCGGCAAAGTAAACGTGAAATTAACTACAAGGAAAAAATTGCATAAAACAAAAATATATGGAGGCTAAACAGTATGCTACTAACCAACCAACAGATTGTTGAAAAAAATCAAGAAGGAAATTTTAAAATATCTGGAGGCAGCTAGTGGTAAAGAACCCACCAGCAAATGCAGGAGACGTAAGAGACACGGGTTTGATCTTGGGTCAGGAAGATGCCCTGGAGGAGGAAACGGTAACCCACTCCAATATTCTTGCCTAGAGAATTCCACGGATAAAAGAGTCAATGTGGTCCAGTCCATGGTGTTGTAAAGAGTCAGACACAACTGAAGAGATTTAACACTTAGCACACATATGGTGGTTACCTAAATGTCTGATGTATTGTATGTATTTAACAATCAAAATAATATTTAATGCAACCAACTAATTCTATCAACCTAAAAAGACAGAAATGAAAAGCTGAGAATGGAGGAGCAATAGATAACATTTGTGGTTTACTATCAGACACAGACACATCCACAAACATCTACACACTTTTTAATTATTCTCATTCCCACAAACATCTACACACTTTTTAATTATTCTCATTCCCACGGTGAAATTGCTACTTCAGGTAAGTAGGCAAATTTCACATGTTACCAGGATCATTGGAGGGGTTTCCGTGGCTTGAAATAACATTAAGGAAAGAAGCAGAGCAAGCCTCAACAACTGTTTTCAACAATTTCCTCCCTTCTTGATATAAAACACCATTCTACAGCTAAGGAGATCCAACCAGTCCATCCTAAACGAGATCAGTTTTGGGTGTTCATTGGAAGGACTGATGTTGAAGCTGAAACTTCAATACTTTGGCCACCTGATGTGAAGAGCTGACTCATTGGAAAAGACCCTGATGCTGGGAAAGATTAAGGGCAGGAGGAGAAGGGGACAACAGATGATGAGATGGTTGGATGGCATCACTGACTCGATGGACATGGATTTGGGTGAACTCTGGGAGTTGGTGATGGACAGGGAGGTCTGGCGTGCTGCATTGCATGGGGTCACAAAGAGTTGGACACGACTGAGTGACTGAACTGAACTGAACAGCTGAGCAAACAACCTGAGTGTCAAAATGCTGGGAAATCCACTTGTGTTTGAACTAAAGACTGGAAGAATTTACGGAACGACTTGGAAGAAGCCACAAATATGAAGTCTGAACTCTGGCAATAAATAAAAGCCAGCTTACTTTAGAGTATGTTCTATTTGCAAAACATCTGGGAACAGAACTAGAAAACAGAACACAAAGATCTCTTAGAGTAAAAAGTGGTTGTCTTCATTTTGCGTTCGATATGATTTTTGAGATAACAATTTTTGTTTTTATTTTTTATTTTTTTAATAAAAATTTTTATTACTTTTTGACACACACACAAATAAAATAAAATATCTGGAGACAGACAAATGAAAATGCAAGCACAATAATCCAAAATCTGTAAGACACAGCAAAAACAGTTCTAAAAGAGACTTATAGCTATACAAGCCTACCTCAGGAAACAAGAAAAATCTCAAATAAACAACTTAACCTCACACCTAAAGGAACTAGAAAAAAGAAGAAATAACAACCAAAACCCAAGGTTAGTAAAAAGGAAAGAAATAATAAAACATAAATAAACAAAATTGAAACTTTAAGAAAGATCAATAAAACTAAGAGCTGGTTTTTTGAAAAGATAAACTGATAAACCTTTAGCTAGACTCATCAAGAAAAAAGGGGACCCGAGTAAATAAAAATAGAAATTAACGAGAGTAAGTTACAAATGAGATCCCAGAAATAAAATGAATCATAAGAGACTATGAACAAATATACATCCATAAAGCAAATACTCCAGAAGAAATAGGCAAATTCCTAGAAATGTGTAATCTCCCA
Organism: Neotragus moschatus; assembly: GCA_006410615.1. Classification (NCBI taxonomy): domain Eukaryota; kingdom Metazoa; phylum Chordata; class Mammalia; order Artiodactyla; family Bovidae; genus Neotragus; species Neotragus moschatus. The sequence goes on from SJYA01004116.1 coordinate 48,661, forward strand.
AGACTGAATCAGGAAGAAATGAAAATAATAACAGACCAATTATGAGGAATAAAGCTGAATCAGTTATTTTAAAACTCCCAACAAATAAAAGCCCAGGAAGAGACAACTTCACAGGTGGATTCTGTCAGACATCTTTAAAAGAGTTAACATCTATCTATTCTGTTCAAACTATTCCATAAAATTGAAGAGGATGGAACACTTCCAAACTCACTCTACAAAGCTTGAATACCCTGATACTGTAACAAGATCAAGACACCAAAAAAAGAAAAAAAAAAAAAGAAAGAAAGAAAATTGCAGGCCAGTATTGCTGATGAACATGCATGCCAAATTTCTCAACAAAGTGTTGGCAACAGCAATATGAATTCAACAGCACATTAAAAGGAGTGTACATGGTGGTCAAGTGGGATTCGTCCAGAAATGCAAGGATGATTCGATATCCACGAATCAGTCAATGTGATTAGCCAAGTTAAACTGAAGATTAAAAGTCATACGATCATATCAAAAGATGCCCGAAATGTTTTCGACACATTTCAACACCCATTTATGATTAAAACTCCTAACGAAATGGACAGATTGCCAGTTTCTTATCAAGTCAGACAAATAGTTACCATGTGGCCACGTAGTGCCACTCCTGTTTGTTTCCACATGGGTATTAAAGTCATATGTTCACACAAGGACCTGTCTGTACTCAAATGTTCAGAGCAGTGTCCTCCCCTGGTGGCCAATCAGCTTTTTTTTTTTCTTTAATCATTATGAACTCATTAATTTAAAAGTATCTAATGCATCTCAGATCACTGCAGTTAATATTTGCATTATTCTTAGTGAAGTTCAAATTTTGCATGTTTAGCCAGTGGTGGCCTCATCTCTTTGACTTATGAGTCTTCTTCTAATGTCTTTTTTATTGGGTTGACTTATTTTGTGTGATAAAATAAACATAAAATTTACTACTTTATGATTTTTTATTAAAATGTACCTGATTTACAGTGTTGTGTTAGTTTCAAGTGTAAAGTGATTCAGGTTTTTATATATGTTCCTTTTCAGATTCGTTTCCCTTGCAGGTTATTGCAAAATACTGAGTATGGTTCTCGTGCTATACAGTAGGTCCTTGTTGGATTTTGGCCATTTTAAGTGTACAGTTCAGCAGCATTAAGTACATGGACGTTGTACAATCTCATCACCATTCACGTCCAGAACTTTTCCATCTTCTTTTCCAAACAGGAATTCTGTCCTTGTTAAATACGGATGCCTCGTCCCCTTCTCCCCCAACCCCCATACCCATCATTCTACTTTCTCTATAAATTTGCTCTCCTGTACACCTCACTGATGCTGAAACTGAAACTCCAATACTTTGGACACCTGATGTGAATAACTGATTCATTGGAAAAGACCCTGATGCTGGAGAAGATTGAAGGTGGGAGGAGAAGGGGATGACAGGATGAGATGGTTGGGTGGAATCACTAACTCAACGGACACGAGTTTGAGCAAGCTCCAGGAGTTGGTGATGCTCCAGGAGTCGTGCACTGCAGTCCATGGGGTCGCAAAGAATCAGACATGACTGAGTGACTGAGCTGAACTGATATACCTCACATACACAGGCTTATATTACATTTGTCTTTTTGTGACTGCCTTGTTTCACTTAGCCTGTTATCCACAAGGTTCATCTATGAGGTAGCATGTGTCAGAATTTACTTCTTTTTCATGGGTTGAATATTATTCCATTGTGTGAAGAGATCACACTTTGTTCACTCTTTCTTAGGCAGCCTCTGTGGGTGGAGTTTGCCTGGTGCACAGAAGGTGCCTAGCAGATATTTTTGAGTGGAGGAATGACCAGGGTCAGGATACTGCCTCTGTGATTTCCTTTGTATCCCCTGGTTTACACACCTGCTTGTCTCTCCCGTGTGACCCTGAGCCCCATGAAGGCAGGGACTAGTCTAATCTACTGTTTCTCAACTATATAACATTGTGCCTGGCAACAGTGGGTGTTGGTGAGTGAGTGGACAGTGCTGTAATGGTTACAAATGGGAGTTGGGTGAGGCAAAGGGTTTGGAAAAGCTGAAAGGACTGTGCTAGGATGGAAGTGGGGTTGACTTTTGGGAAGGGAGAGTCTGCTTAGCTGAGGAGCCTCACGCGCAGGCAAGGGCGTTTCAGCACCAGGGACAGCTCCCAGCACCGCACCATCCAGGACTCTCCCATCCGCCTGGCCCACCGGTGGACGCCCTGGGCCCCAGAGGTGAGAGGGAAGGCCCTCCGGGGGTCCGTATGTCATGGTTTTACTGGGGTTTCTGGATGTATCAGCGGTACATCCTTTCCTCGGAGGATGAGAAAGGGCAGTGCAGAGGCGGGCGGTGAGGACACGTTCCTCACCTGATCACCAAGGATGGGTCAGCAGGACCAGACTCTCCTCCAGGCAGGGCTCTGCCACCAGAAGAACAGCAGTCTGGGGGCAGGACCCTAACGTGATCTTAGGAAGTCAGATCATCACAGCTGTGGAGCCAGAGCTTGGCTGGTGGATCTGGGAAACGGGTGCCCTCACACCCTCTCAACCTAGGGTGGTGTATGCACGCTCAGTCGCTTCAGTCCTGTCTGATTCTTTGCGACCCCACGGACTGTAGCCGGCCAAGCTCCTGTCTCTGTCCACGATTCTCCAGGCAAGGATACTGGAGTGGGTTGCCACGCCCTCCTCCAGGGAATCTTCCCCACCCAGGAATCGGACTCGCGTCTCCTGCATTGCAGTCAGTTACTTTACCCACTGAGTCACCTGGGAAGTCCCAACTCAGGGAGCAGGGGCCTTATTTTCTTTCTTCTGACAACCCACCTCTGGAGGCAAACCAAAACCGAAGATGGGGGCCTTGACCCTTGACTCTGAGATGGTTGCCAGGGAAACAAAACCTGTTGGGGTGGGAAAAGAAAGGCCTAAATTAAAACAGGCTTGAGCAAGGGGGGAGATGGGATCAGGTCTCATCTCTCACCAGCTCCGAGACTTCAGGATCGTTCAGTCACAAAAGGGCACAGTCGCACCCGTGAGGGAGACACGAGCTGGTGGGCTCCCTGCTTCGTGCTCATGGGGCCCAGACTTTGGGGATGACCCGGCAGAGACAGCAGCCTCTGCCCTTCCTTGACCTCCACGCTGGTGGTGGGACCCTGTCTGAGTGTCGGCGGGCAGAGGAGGTTGTGGCCTGGGCTGTGTTCCCTTCCTCGTCCCCTGACAGTCACATGGCACCTCTCTTCCAGAAAAGCTTCTAAATTTAGGCAAACATCTTTTCCTCTGATGAGAAAGGCGATGCCGGTAAGCAGACTAGCTCAGAGCAGGGTGGGAACTGCCCAGGTAGGTGCGGAACGGGGACGTCACCCTCAGATCAATCTCTGACAAGCTGTTCCTGGAACCGTGCTTTAACACAAGGTCACCACCTCCCTCTCCTCTGAGTGTCGGCCACAGGCAGGGCGCACGTCTCTGCCCCTCCCCACACAGGAAGCGCCCCTTCTTTTTTTTTTCTTTTGAACTGGGGTATAGTTGACTGTCGATAAAACCATACCCAAGAAAAAGAAACGCAAGAGGGCAAAATGATTGTCTGAGGAGATCTTATGAATAGCTGAGAAAAGAAGAGAAGCAAAAGGCAAAGGAGAAAAGGGAACATATCTGAATGCAAAGTTCCAAAGAATAGCAAGAAGAGATAAGAAAGCCTTCCTCAGTGATCAGTGCAAAGAAATAGAGGAAAACAATAGATTGGGAAAGACTAAAGAGCTCTTTAAAAAATTAGAGATACCAAGGGAACATTTCATACAAAGATGGGCACAATAAAGGATAGAAATGGTATGGACCTACCAGAAGCAGAGATATTAAGAAGAGGTGACAATAACACACAGAAGAACTATCCAAAAAGAGATTTTCATGACCCAGATAACCACAACGGTGTGATCACTCACCTAGAGCCAGACATCCTGAAATGCAAAGTCAAGTGGGCCTTAGGAAGCATCACTATGAACAAAGCTAGTGGAGGTGATGGAATTCCAGCTGAGCTGTTTCAAATCCTGAAAGATGATGCTGTGAAAGTGCTGCACTCAATATGCCAGCAAATTTGGAAAACTCAGCAGTGGCCACAGGACTGGAAAAGGTCAGTTTTCCTTAATCCTTCCAATCCCAAAGAAAGGCAATGCCAAAGAATGCTCAAACTACTGCACAATTGCACTCATCTCACACACTAGTAAAGTAATGCTCAAAATTCTCCAAGCCAGGCTTCAGCAATACGTGAACCGTGAACTTCCAGATGTTCAAGCTGGATTTAGAAAAGACAGAGGAACCAGAGATCAAATTGCCAACATCCATTCGATCATCAAAAAAGCAAGAGAGTTCCAGAAAAACATCTACTTCTGCTCTATTGACTACGTCAAAGCCTTTGGCTGTGTGGATCACAACAAACTGTGGAAAATTCTTCAAGAAATGGGAATGGCAGACCATCTGACCTGCCTCCTGAGAGACTGATATGCAGATCAAGAAGCAACAGTTAGAACTGGACATGGAGCAACAGACTGTTTCCTAATTGGGAAAGGAGTACGTCAAGGCTGTATACTGTCACCCTGCTTAACTTATATGCAGAGTACATCATGTGAAATGCCAGCCTGGATAAAGCACAAGCTGGAATCAAGATTGCCTGGAGAAATGTCAGTAACCTCAGATATGCAGATGACACCACCCTTATGGTGTCACGGATGTGATGGCCTTGAGTTTGAGTAGGCTCCGGGAGTCAGTGATGGACAAGGAGGCCTGGCGTGCTGCAGTCCACGGGATCACAAAGAGCTGGACACGACTGAGCGACTGAACTGAGCTGAACTGATGGCAGAAAACGAAGAACTAAAGAGCCTCTTGTTGAAAGTGAAAGAGGAGAGTCGAAAAGTTGGCTTAAATCTCAACATTCAGAAAACTAAGATCGTATCATCTGGTCCCATCACTTCATGGCAAATAGATGGGGAAACAATGGAAATGGTGACCGACTTTAATTTTCTGGGCTCCAAAATCATTGCAGATGGTGACTGCAGCCATGAAATTAAAAGATGTTTGCTCCTTGGAAGAAAAGCTATGAAACCTAGACAGCGTATCCAAAGCAGAGACATTACTTTGCCCACAAAGGTCCTTATAGTTAAAGCTATGGTTTTTCCAGTAGTCGTGTATGGATGTGAGAGTTGGACCATTATGAAGGCTGAGTGCTTTTGAACTGTGGTGTTGGAGAAGCCTCTCGAGAGTTCCTTGGACTGCAAGGAGATCAAACCAGTCAATCCTAAAGATCAGTCCTGGGTGTTCATTGGAAGGACTGATACTGAAGCTAAAGCTCCAATACTTCATCTACATGATGCAATCAGAAAAGCCCCCGATGCTGGGAAAGATTGAAGGCGGGAGGAGAAGGGGACGACCGAGGACGAGATGGCTGGATGTTATCACCAACTCAACGGACAGGAGTTTGAGCAAGCTCCAGGAGATAGTGAAGGACAGAGGGGCCTGGTGTGCTGCAGTCCATGGGGTCCCAAAGAGTCAGACACAACTGAGTGACTGAACAGTGAGAAGAGTTGATTAACAAACAGTGCTGTGACAGTCTCAGGGGAACAGCGAAGGGACTGAGCCACACACATACATGCACCCAACCTCCCCCAAACCTCCCTCCCATCCAGGCTGCCACATAACACTGAGAAGAGTTCCATGGCTACACTGTAAGTCCTCGCTGGTCACCCATTCTAAACATGCAGTGCGTACATGGCCATCCCAAACTCCCTAACCACCCCTTCCCCCCGCAGCCGTAAGTTCATTTTCTAAGTCTTGCGTCTCTTTCTGTTTTGTAAGCAAGTTCATTTGTGTCTTTTCTCTTAAGATTCCCCAGATAAGGGATGTCATGCGGTATTTTTCATACTCTGCCCGACTTACTTCACTCTGGATGACACCTTGTAGGTGCGTCCACATAGCTGCAAATGGCATGATTTCATTCTTTCTAACAGCTGAGTAATATCTCGTTGCATCTAGGCACCACACCTTCCTTGATCTAGTCCTCTGTCGATGGGGTTCTCGAGGCAAGAATGCTGAAGAAATGAAGGGGACAACAGAGGACGAGATGGTTGGAGGGCATCACCTACTCAAGGGACGTGAGCTTGAGGAAACTCCGGGAGTTGGTGACGGACAGGGAGGCCTGGCATGCTGTAGTGCATGGGCGCAGAGTTGGACACGACTGAGCGACTGAACTGGCTGTCGGTGGACATTTAGGTGGCTTCTGCGTCTTGGCTACGTAAACAGTGCTGCCACGAACACCGGGGTGTGTGTATATTTTCGGACCATGTTTTTCTCTGGATATTTGCCCACGAGTGCGATTGCAGGGTCATAGGATAGCTCTTTACCTGCTTATTTAACTTATACACAGAGTACGTCTTGAGAAACGTTGGGCTGGAAGAAGCACAAGCTGGAATCAAGGTTGCCGGGAGAAATATCAGTAACCTCAGACATGCAGATGACACCACCCTTATGGCAGAAAGTGAAGAGGAACTAAAAAGCTTCTTGATGGAAGTGAAAGAGGAGAGTGAAAAAGTTGGCCTAAAGCTCAACATTCAGAAAACGAAGATCATGGCATCCAGTCCCATCACTTCATGGGAAATAGATGGGGAAACAGTGGAAACAGTGTCAGACTTTATTTTTTGACTGCTCCAAAATCACTGCAGATGGTGACTGCAGCCTTGAAATTAAAAGATGCTTACTCCTTGGAAGAAAGTTATGACCAACCTAGATAGCATATTGAAAAGCAGAGACATTAGTTTGCCAACAAAGGTCTGTCTAGTCAAGGCTATGGTTTTTCCTGTGGTCATATATGGATGTGAGAGTTGGACTGTGAAGAAAGTTGAGTGCCGAAGAATTGATGCTTTTGAACTGTGGTGTTGGAGAAGACTGTTGAGAGTCCCTTGGACTGCAAGGAGATCCAACCAGTCCATTGTGAAGGAGATCAGCCCTGGGATTTCTTTGGAAGGAATGATACTAAAGCAGAAACTCCAGTGCTTTGGCCACCTCATGCGAAGTGTTGACTCATTGGAAAAGACTCTGATGCTGGGAGGGGTTGGGGGCAGGAAGAGAAGGGGACGACAGAGGACGAGATGGCTGGATGGCATCACGGACTCGACGGACATGAACCTGAGTGAACTCCGGGAGATGGTGATGGAGAGGGAGGCCTGGCGTGCTGCGATTCATGGGGTCGCAAAGAGTCGGACTCGACTGAGCGACTGAACGGAACTGAACTGATGACAGCTCCACTTTCACTTTTTAAGCAGCCTCCACACTGTTCTCCATCGTGGCTGCACCAACTCACACTCTCGTGAGCAGTGTAGGAGGGTTCCAGGAAGGGCCCCTTCTTTCTGAGGATTTGGTGGG
>SJYA01004116.1:68179-99250 GCA_006410615.1 Neotragus moschatus
CCCGCCCCCTCCGGCCCCGCCCCTCCCTCGGTTCCTTCCCTTTTGTGCTTTCCTGTTGGTTTCTCTTTTTTTTCCTCCCAGACGGCTGTTCATTTTTATCTTTACTAATTTTTATTTTAAAATTTAGTTTAATTTTATTTTGGCCGCACCTTGAAGCCTTCAGTTCCTTTCCGATCAGGGATCAAGGCTGAGCCTCCTGCCGTGGGAGTATGAGGTCCTAACCACTGGACTGCCGGGGAGGCCTCTTCTGTTAGTTTCTAATTGCTGCTGTGAAACCAGTTTCCACAATCTCAGTGGCTTAAAACAACTCAGATTTATTCCCTGGTAGTCTAGGAGATCCAACCAGTCCATTCTAAAGGAAATCAACCCTGAATAGTCATTGGAAGGACTGATGCTGAAGCTGAAACTCCAATACTTTGGCCACCTGATGCAAAGAGTTGACTCATTAGAAGAGACCCTGACGCTGGGAAAGACTGAAGGCAGGAGGAGAAGGGGAGGACAGAGGATGAGATGGTTGGATGGCATCACCGACTCAATGGGCATGAGTTTGAGTGAGCTCCAGGAGTTGGTGATGGACAGGGAGGCCTGGTGTGCTGCAGTCCATGGGGTCGCAACTGAGCAACTGAACTGAACTGAGTCTCGGGCCAGGCGTTCAAAATCAGTGTCTCTGGGGAAGCCGGCATGGGGGAGGGGCTGCTCCCTCCCGGAGGCCCCTGGGGGCCCACCCCCCACCTTCCAGGCCCTGAGCTCTGCTCTCTGCTGCCCTCATCAAAGCCTCTCTCTGACTCCCACCTCCTGCCTCCCCCTGATGATGACCCTGTGGTCGTGTGCCCCCTCCTCATGAATCTAGGGGCACCTCCCTCCCGGGACCCTTCGCCGCATCACATCTGCAGGGTCCCCCTGGCCATGTGAGGTGACAGGTTCCAGGGATCTGGACGTGGGGGGGAGCGGTGTCTTTGTTCAGCCCATTCCAGGCCCTTGTGATGTGGTGCTGTTTGTTGGCTGTGGAACTGGCCAGAGACGCTCAGGGGTCCTCTCAGGAGGGGTGGGTGCAGAGCAGATCCCACAAGGAAATGCCCCTGACTCCTGGAGCCTCAGGGACCCACGCTCTCATCCCCTCGCCTCTTTCCCTTGATCCCAAACACACGGGGAGCTGCAAGGCGGGGGAGTAGGGGTCACACCAGGCTCCCCCACCAGGTGCAGGCTCACCTGCAGGACCCTTTGGCTCAAGGGTGCTTCACTGTGGGCAGGAGCAGCTGCTGGGGCCCCCAGAGGGGTCTCAGATTAGGAGTAGTGTGTGTGAGTGTCCGTGTGTGCATGCGGCTATGTGTGTACCTGCATGTGGCAGGGTGTGTGTGTGTGTGTGTGTGTGTGTGTGGCGTGTTTGTCTTTGGGGTGTGGATCTTGGGTCTTGACTCCCAGTCTCTGCGTTGTGCTCCACGTACAGTGAGTCTCCCACATACAAACGAGTTCCTAGCCGAGAGCGCGTTCGTAAGTCCAGTTTGATCATAAGTCCAACAAAGTGAGCCCAGGTACCCAGCTAACACGATCGGCTATATAGTACTATCCTGTAATAGGTCTATAATCCTTTCCACAAATAATACGTGAAAGACAAACACCAAACGTAAACATTTTAACTCTTATGCCCAGCACCTCGAAAAGTACAATGAGTAGTCCAGGAAGCAGTGGGCACACAGGGGCTGGCATCCGGTGAGCAGGCAAGAAGAGCCGCTGACTGGAGGGGGGAGAGGAGGCAGGAGAGGGTAGAGAGGAGGGGTCGTCAGCAACAGGGGATGGGGGGAACTACACTGTCACTCACGCCTGACGCTGAGGGCGCAGGGTCTGGCTCCTTGCTGGATGCAATTCCATCGACTCTCTTAGAAACACGAGCGAGTGACATCTGGGTGGCAGCTCTTCTTCTCACTGCGGAGGACTCAGTAGTGCTGGACTGTGCGCTGAGCGGCTGCTGCAGCCTTCGTGCACCGTCTGCATTTGGGTCCTCCGCCCCAAGAGCTAACGGTGCCTCCTCGGGTAAAGAAGATCCCCGGCCACTTCCTGCATCGCGAATCTCTTGGCTTCTCCCTCACTTCTTCCTCTGTCTCTCCGCGTCCTTCCTCTGGGCCTCCAACCCCATCGGGTCTTTATTATGAGCTCCTCGAGTTGCAGGCTGACAGTACCGCGCAGTGAAGTACAGAGAAGCACAACCACTCGGCAGGACCCACACAGGTGGCAGCGTGCGCCGGAAGTGGGCACTAACATGCGTGAGCGAACACGGGCACATGCGATCCCATCTTCCCACCACGGTTTGAAGGCTCGTATTAGGGGGACTTTCTGCATTAGAGCCATCATCATCTCCCACGCGGTTCAGCTGGTAAAGAATCTGCCTGCAGTGCGGGAGACCTGGGTTTGATCCCTGGGTTGGGAAGATCCCCTGGAAGAGGGCACGGCAACCCACTCTAGTGTTCATGCCTGGAGAATCCCCATGGACAGAGGAGCCTGGCGGGCTACAGCCCATGGGGTCCCAAAGAGTCGGACTCCACAGAGCGACTCAGCGCAGCACACAGCATCTCTCCCACGGAGCCCCCAGCTGCCCGCCTGCGTACAAGCTCCAGGAGCTGCTGTCACCAAGCACATCCCAGGAAAGACCGGCCTGCAGGCTGTTCAAGGTCCCACATGGGGGGTGAGTGGCGAGCCGGGACCCTCCTGGCTCTGCTCACTGCCTCTAGCAAGAGAGAGCCCGATCATGAATTGGGCGGGCAGTGGAGAGGGGGCAGGAGACCCTGCGCAGCAGCCGGGGCTGCCAGGTTGTTCCCTGAGGTGCGGCAGGCCGTGTGGCAAGTCCCTGGCTGGCAGGTGAGGTCTTGGGGGCAAGGCCCTGGGGTGGGCGGTGCTGGCTGAGGCAGGCGGCTCTCTGGGCAGGCAATGCCCCATCCATTTTGTGGCCAGAGAGCCCCTGGACAAAGTGTGGAGGGCAAAACGTCAGTGGGAAGAGTTCCTCCCACAGGCCATGTTACTTCCCTGGTGCCACCTCCTCCAGGAAGCCTGCCCTGGTCTCCCTGGCTAGGTGGGGCAGGTCCCTTGTTCCTGGCCCAGCATCTGCCTCTGGGCGGCCTCTCTCCTTGGAGGCTGGGGACTATGTGTGCGCCCTGGCTCTGTGTCCAATGAGAGGCTCTGCTCGGGTCTGGGAGTTGGTTGTCAACAAATCAGATGGTCAGGGAGCCCAAGGAAATGGGGTGGTGGGGAAGGGAGAGGAAGCAGGTCCTGCCTTGCCCTGGAGGACATCCTCAGAGAGCCACAGCCATAGGCGTCTGGGTCAGGGGGCACACCCCAAGTGGGGAGGGAGGGGACAAGCAGGAAGTCGCTTTCCCTCACTGACGAGATGGTCTGATTCCTGGTGGAGAGAAGGGACCTGCTTCCTCCCCGTTTCTCAGCTCCAGTGCTGCCGCCAGCCCTCACTCCCTGTGATGGCTACGCTGGTGCCAGCGGGGAAGGGGGACCATCCTCAGCTCTGTTTCCATGGAAACTGGTGGGGTCCCCCAGTGCTACAGCCAGGCCGGGGGGTTCCCCCAGGAGAAGACCAGCAGGATGACCTCAGCCTGAAGCCCCTGGGGCCAGGCTGGGGCCTCCACGTGTGCCTCAGCCTCTTCCCGTAAGGACAGCTGTTGGAGGAGGGAAGGTGGTCCTAGGACATCCTGGGGGGCCTGGGGCCAGAGAACAGGATCCCAGAATCAGGGAGTTTTGAAAGGATCTGGGAGGAAGGAACAGATGGGGAGAAAGAACTTCCCTGGAGGTGTCAGAGCAGCCAGAGGAAACTCCTTGACGTAGTGACCCCTCCACCCAGCTTCTCCCACAGCGCGGGGCTCCCCAGGGGCAATGGCATGGCCAGCAGGCTGCTGGCCAGTCGGGGCTCCGTCCCTGAGGACCAGGAGAAAGCAGGAAGGACTCACACGCTGGTGGAGGGACAAGCAGTGGGCATCCCAGGCCAGAGAAAGCCCCAAAGGCTCTGGGAGCCCAGGCCAAGAGTCCCTTTGGGTAAACAGGATCTGTGAGGCTCGGGACAGGTTGGGGCTGTCCCAGGTCAGGAGCACAGTGAGGGTAACCCAGTGGCTCTGCTGCCCAGCCGGGGGCTCCTAAGAATTTACCTCCATGGGGACTGTGCAGAGGGCGGGAAGAGCAGGGCCCCGCCTCTGGGTGCTCATCAGAGCCAAGCAGATCATCCAACGGAAATATTCACAGGATTTCCTGGCCACTCAGGGAATACCCCTCCCTGCCCACCTCCAGCCTTGTCCTCCAGCACCTGGATCCTTGTGGTGGTTCTGAGCATCCTGCTCTAAAGAAGAGTTAGTACAAGGCGAAACTCCAAGGTGGGGGCTGCCAACGTTGTGAAAACCCATCAGGGTTTCTTGGATGAATCAGAGTGAAGTTGGAAACAGTCCCCACGCATGCCCAAGAGGGCCTGGTGAGGGTGTGTGTACCGGTCAGCTGCTGCTGTGTGAGGACTGTTGCACAGCCTCTGAGAGGTATGAGGGGAAGAGACTGAGGGGAGCCCTGGCGGATGAGGGAAGACCCTCGGGCCACGGACAAAGCCCTTCTGATGTTTGCAGATGGCGCTGTTGACCATCGTGCCTGGAAAGTCAAATCGGAGAACGATGAGAAATCGATCGCCCTTCCAGCCCTGGAGCTTCACCTGAATGATCGCAAATATCCCCAAACCAACCAGTGACTCTTTTGTCCGTTTTAAGGAGTAGCACTTAATTGCCGTGGTGACCGTGAGCTTGCTAAGTAAAAAAGAAAATAAGCTTGTTTCTCTAGCTTTGGTTTCCCGCCGGGGGTATAACATCCCCACCAAGCAGAGTGGCCACAGTGATCTGCTGAGATGTGGTCTCTGATTTCCAGGGCGCTCTCTGAAGATGGAGTCATCTCTCACGCACTTATCCTGGGCTGATGACCCGGGTGGGGGGGGGGGGTTGGCCGCAGGCTGGGCTCTGGAACCTGTCCAAGAGGGGTGAAATATTCCAGCGTCGTGTCCAGGTGCCAATAAGAAAGCGAGTTTTATTCTCTCTGGTCAAATTGGACAGGTGCTGCGGAGGCCGGGGGTGCTGTGCTCAGGTGTGTGAACAGTGTTTCCTCCGCTGCCCTCTTGTTAGACAGAAACCGGGTCCAGTTAAAGAGCCCAAGAGGAGGGTGGCTGGAAGCGCAGCAGGGACTGGCTAGACGAACGGGAGCCAATGACTGACGCTAAAGCAGGATTAAAATGTAAAGGTGGTTATTGGAAGAAAGATGGTGAATATCAGCACTAATGATGAAGTTTAATTCATGGGAGGAGGGGGCTCTAAAACCTGAGAGTAAGTCAGCCAAGGCAGGGGCCCCCGGGCGAACGCAGCCGTGCCCTCTGAAAGTGCAGCAGTAAGGGACCCTGGGGAAGCCTCCAGCCCCACCGGGAGCCCCCGAGACCCAAATGCCGCTCACTCACTGTCAGCAGAGTCAGCAGAAGAAGGAGACGGCTTCGATAAAACCGAAGTAAACAAGTTCAGAAATAAAAGCTCCGCGGAGGTGATAATTAAACCTGAGCTGGCTCTTTGAAAACATTCTGTAAAATGAACAAGCCCTGGAAAACGTGATGGAGAAGAGTCAGCCCCCCGCTCCCCGGAAAAAGCAGAGGCAGGCAAGGTCGAAGGCGCGCTGGGCTCAGGTGGTGGGGGGGGCCTCTCCCCACACCGCGGTGCCCCCGGTCCAGGTCATTCTCGCCTCTCCGGCTGGAAGCGGTGGCAGAGACATAGCTGAGCTAGGAGGAGACATGGGTCTGAGCGGAGACTAAAAGGGGATGGTGAACCAGAGGGGAGAGGATGGAGTCCTGGAACCGCGAGGGCGACCGTCCTGGCAAATATCCCCAAACCAACCAGCTCACTGGGGACATGATCACGAAAACCACCACCACGACCAGCAGGGGGCCTGGGTCAGACCCCCCACCCCAGGTCATGGGAGTGTGGGAACCTTTGCCAGCATGTCCACAAAACCTGGCCCACCCAGGAGAGGCTGGAGCAGGGGGAGGGGGTGGTCCCTGCCACCGCATGGCATGGCACCCTGAGAGGGTCCTGTAGTCAAAACCCCAACTGACAGGCCTTAACCACTGAGCGCAGGGGCGTCAAGGACGTGAGAACAGGTGACGGGTTCCAACGAGTTTTTCGAGGTGTGGCCCAGGCAGTCTCTAAGGCCCACCGGGGGTGGGTGCCACTGGCAGGGCTGGGGCTTCGGGGGTCCATGCTCGGGGGCGTCCGTCCTCTGAGGGTCCACTCTCAGGGGAGCTCAGCATGGATCTGACGCTGTGCCATCCCCACCTCGATTGTCGGTGGGTTTCGGACATCGCCGGGTTTTCATTCATCGCCAGGTTCTTGTGATGTGAGGGTTTCGCCTCATTCACAGATGGGGGTGTGCAGGGCTTCTCTGATGTGGGATGCTGAGTGGCTGGGGCATGACTCCCAGGAGGGCAGGGACGGGCCCTGTGCTTGTCAGGGGTGGCCCTGTGCAGGGCGTCCTGGAGGGGGTGGCTGTCAAAGGGGTGCCCCCACCCCCATCAGGTAGCACCCTTTTTCTCCCCGGGAGTCTGCTCAATGGACAGCAGCTCCTGGGGCAGGGGCAGGCCCCTCCTCTCTAGACCACGCCCCTCCCCAGACCACGCCCCCTCCCTAGACCACCCCCGGGTGGGTCTGGACGGCATGCTCAGAGACACACGATGGGGCATGGGTGAGGGTGGGGGCCGGAGGTCCTGGAGGGGGAGAGACGCCCTGGGGTTTCCCCCTGGTGGAGGAAGGCTGGGAGGGAGCAGAGGCTCGGTCCAGGCCCTGGGAGACCCCGGTTCCTACCCAGGAGGACCCTTTCCGGGGGCCAGTTCTTCACGCAGCGAGCCCCTCCTAGCCGCGGGCAGACGCGCCTCATTGGCATGCCAGGGCCCTCTCGGCTCACTGCACAGCCAGCGCCCAGAGATCTGATTTCAAGATCGTTACTGAGAAGTCCAGCTTTCCTGTAAGCATGAGTTATTACTCGGGAATCAAAGCCCAAGTGAAGAAGATGACAGAAATCTGCTGGCTGCCAAACACGTCTGCTGGGGGATAGAGGGTGATAAACACTGCCGAGGCTGTCTCCTGCGCACTGGCGCCAGGACCAGATGAAACCGGTTCAGCCGATCCCCGGCGGGCATGGGCTAGTCCTGGGCACTTGGTGGTGGGGGAAACCAAAATTCGTGATAGGAGCCCATGGCATTGCTTGAGGGGCAGACTGGATCAGTGGAGGTGGTCATGGGGGCTCAGACCACCTTAGGTCTCAGGACAGCCAGGCATCCAGCTGTGTGCTCGCTCGCGCCGCTTCCCCCCCCCCCCCCCCCCCCCCCCCCCCCCCCCCCCCCCCCCCCCCGGGCCNCCTCCTGTCAGGTCTCGGGGCCACTGGGGTGGAGCCTGGTTAGTCACGCCGAAGATGTGTATAAGAGACAGCCTTAGGTCTCAGGACAGCCAGGCATCCAGCTGTGTGCTCGCTCGCGCCCCCCCCCCCCCCCCCCCCCCCCGCATCCAGTCATCGCCGCCCATCCGTGGAGCACGGAGCTGTCTGAGTGCACAGCCTATGCGGGTGATTGGCCCAGAGAGCCTCGTGGGAGAGATGGGTGGGGGGATGTCTGAGAGGACGGGGCAGCCTGGGAGGCACGGGAGGGCAGAGGAGGCTCCCAGCACAGTGGGCAGTGAGGAGGGGAGAAGGCTTTTGCGGGAAGGGCTCCTCCGCTGAGTCTTGCGGAGCGGGGCAGGCGGGGGCCCAGGTGGGTGGGGACCGCAGAGCAGACGGGTGGTGGGGGGCCGTGAGCAGGGTGTGGAGACCAGACCCCTGGAGCATCCTGCACTGCTAGGCAGGAGGAGACGGGGACCCAGCTGGCAGAGGCCACAGCTCCCGAGACAGGGGCGCCGGGACGTCGTCCTGAGGCCTGGGAGCCTCTGCAGAGTCCAAACGTGGATCGGGAGATAAAGGTTTAGAAAGGCCCACGGGTGAAGTGCTAACACAGAACGGAGCTCAGCAAACCTTTCTGCTCGGGCAGGATGAGGGGCCTTTTGGTTTTCTCATCTATGCTCCGTCGGAAAGATGCCCCAGGCTGGACGGGTGCCTGGGGTGCCCGGGGTGGTCGGCTTTACTGAGAGACCAGGCATAGCCAGGTTTGCCCTCCAGCCCTCTTTCGCCTGAGTCTGAGGGGCCCCTCTCCTTGGGGGCTGTGCTGTGGACTGACCCCCACCCAGTGCAGCCGACCTTGCCCTCGAGGGCTCGTCTGGCCTTATACCAGGTCTACCCTTGGGATGGCACCTCCCCGTCCTCACCCCTGCCAACGCCCTGCCAGCCCTGGAGGCCATGTGTGGGCATCGATGAGCCCTGCCTTGTCTGGACTGTGGATTCATCACCCACCAGCTCCTCAGTTCATTCAGTCGCTCAGTCGTGTCTGACTCTTTGCAGCCCCATGGACTGCAGCATACCAGGCCTCCCTGTCCTTCACCAGCTCCCAGAGCTTGCTCAAACGCATCCATTGAGTCGGTTGATGCCATCCAACCATCTCATCCTCTGTTGTCCCTTCTCCTCCTGCCTTCAGTCCTTCCCAGCATCAGGGTCTTTTCCAATAAGTCAGCTCTTCACATCAGGTGGCCAAAGTATTGGAGCTTCAGCTTCAGCATTAGTCCTTCCAATGAATATTTAGGACTGATTTTCTTTAGTATTTATTTGGACTGAGGACTGACTCATTTGAAAAGACCCTGATGCTGGGAAAGATTGAAGGCATGAGGAGAAGGGGACGACGCAGGAGGAGATGGTTGGATGGCATAACTGATGGGATGGGCATGAGTTTGGGTAGACTCCAGGAGCTGGTGATGGGCAGGGAGGCCTGGTGTGCTGCAGTCCATGGGGTCACAAAGAGTTGGACACGACTGAACTGAACTGAACTGAACCTCCTCAGTGTCCCCACATGGAAGGTGTCTGAGTGATAGCTGTGTGACCCACGGAGAGGGTCGGGAGGCGGTTAGAGAGAGGCTGCCTTCCTGGCTGGGATGCCGGGTGCTGAGAGAAGGGGCACACAGGTTTCATCCAACGTGTCTGGGAAGCACTGTCTGCGCGCCATCCATCTCGGGGGTGGGGGTGGGGGCACTTTAATGGCCGGCTTCCTGGCAGCTACTGCAGCTGTGGAGACCATCTTGTGGTCAAAATCCCAGTTGAGCCACACCGCCACATCTTTGCACACCCCTAAGTCCAGCTCTGTGGACTGAATTCAAAAGTAAAATGTGCAAAGCCCGGCCCACTGTGACGTTTTCTGTCTCTAAAGCGAAGCTGCCGCTGTGCATGAAACGCCCGGGCCAGTGGGGGCTCTGGATCTAGAAGATCCTCCTGTCAGGTCTCGGGGCCACTGGGGTGGAGCCTGGTTAGTCACGCCGAGGTGTTTCTGTCCCCGGTGAGACTCAGAGGGCCACCCCCTAGACTCCATCAGGCCGGTGGGGACCATCTTTAACAGGGCCATAGGTGCCTTGATTGATACTGTCCCTGTGATGACAAGGTTTTAGGGCTCCCAGCTGCTGGACCCTTACTGTTAATTTCCTTGGCATGAAAATGCATCTGAGCTCATTTCAGTCCTGTCCGTGAGCTAAAGAAATCCCCTGTTTCAGACAAACAGTTTAAGCAAGAGAAAATGACTAAGCGAGCGCTTTATATAACAACTATTAAGATAATTTGACGCTGTGTTTTGATTCAGGGCACAATATTCTCTTGAAAAGAGACATTCTCTGCTTTCTTGAGCATTTCCAAAAGACTGAGAATTAAATCTCGTCCCCAATAAAAGTAAAAAGCCTGGTTTTCCATCTCAATATTGAATTTAAGCTGAGGCAGGAAACAGTCTTTCAAATTATGCAGGAGTCTCATTAACACTCAGATTTTATGTAATGAAAGCTGCTGACATTTATGGGGTGTTTAATATTTACCGAGTCCCAGCTTTAGAACAGAGGCTACTGTGGCCCCACTTTACAGGGGAGGAAGCTAAGGCAGAGATGGGTGAGAGCTTCGCCCCGGGCAGCCTCGGAGTTGGCCAGGCAGGGGACCCTCAGTGGAGCTGAGGCCAAGGGTGGTCAGAGCCCCGCGGGTGTGTTCTCTGCAGGTCGGGGCAGCACTGGGAAGACTTGGGGTGAGGAGAGGTCGCCAGCTTGCGTGAAGCTCACTCTCCTGCATCACGGTGTTGCAGGCCACCTTTGAAACTCACAACCCTGACCCCATCCCCTCCTCCAAAGATCTCAGGACGCGGCAGAGGCCCACCTCCTCAGCAGACATCCAGAGAGCCCGAGACCGCCCAGCTCACCTTGCCAACAGCTTCCTGTCTGCTCTGGAAGCGCCAGCGACCCCAGATCTCTGCGGCCCCACCTGCAGACTTGGTGGCCCGGCTTCGCCCTTGCGCGTGGCCTGAAAGCTCTCCTGGGCCTCCCAGCCTGGAGGGCGCCCACAGTCCCCAGTCGCCTGCACCGATGCCTGCCCGCTTCTCTTTTCTTGGGCACGCTTTTGCTCTCGCGGACGGCAGCTTCGGTGGCTGTTTCTGCCCCAGCTCTGCCTCCTGGGCACAGGGCTCTTCCTGTTATGGCCTGAAGCCCGGAGGCCCCGTGAGGGGGTGCGAGGAGGCTGCAGGGTGCACTGCAGGCCTCTCACCCACCCCCGGGCACCCATCCCGGCCGGACGACTCCCAGAGCAGGCGCTCCTTTCCCACTGGACAGCCTCGCAGCCGCCCAGAGGCACTGGGCTGTCCCGGCCTCTTTGCCCTGAAGCCCTAAGGTCCTTCGGTCACCATTGTTTTGGAGTTAAGTCCCCTTACTTTATTCTTCTTTCCCAAGGTTGTCTTGGTTATTTTGGTTATTCTGGGCCCCTGACACTTTTGTATGAATTTTAGAATTTCTAAAATTTATTAAAGCTTATCGGTTTCTTTAAAGAAGTCACTTGGGACCCCAGTCACGGACGCAGAGCCGTCCAGGATCGTGGCTGCTTGGGAGCGGCGGGGTCTGCTCTCAGGGTGTGGGAAGCCTGCTCAGGACTGTCCACAGTTCTCCAGGTTCAGACTAAGTAGGTTTCTGAGACAGCTCGCTGAGCCGTGTGTGTGCGTCTATGCGTCTGTGTGTCTGTGTGTATGTTTCTGTGTGTATGTCTATGTGTATATGTCTGTGTGTGTGTTAATCTCTCTGTGTGTGCATCTCTGTGTGTGTGTCTGTGTGTATCTATATGTCTTTGTGTGTCTGTATGTTTCTCTGTGTGTGTCTGTGTGTGCGTCTATGTGTGTGTCTATGTGTCTGTGTGTGTGCATATGTCTGTGTGTGTCTTTGTGTGGTGTGCATCTGTGTGTGTGTCTGTGTGAGCATGTGTGTGTGTGCGTGTGTGTGTATCTATCCGTCTGTGTGTATCTATCCATCTGTGTGTGTGTGTCTGTGTGTGCGTGATTTTCTAGGAGGGGACCCAGAGGGTATGAGCAAGGTCCTGAGCTCAGCCAGCCAGGGCTGGAAGCTGGCTATGAGACCAAGCCCAGGTTAGGTAACTGCTCTGAGCCTCAGTGTTCCTAATCTGTAAGACGGGGAGAATGAGATTGTGGTAAGGGTCAGATCCGACGCTCGGTGTCGAGTGCAGACGTAGAGACACACTGGGGACTGTAGCCGCTAGTGCTCTGAGATGTTCTTTGCTTGCTGCTGTGGGTGTGCGGTCTTCAGAGTAGAGCAGAGGGACTCCAGGGACCCTGTGTCCAGCAGCTGGGAGCAGGCCCGGGCGGGGCAAGCCGCTGACTTCGAGGCCCCCTCCCTGGGATAGTCCCAGCTCCCCTGGGGGGCAGGTGGAGAGACTGCTGCCAGTGTCCCGAGCCCCTGGGGTGTGGGTGCCAGCAGAGGCAGCTGGGGCCCTGAGGAGGCGCCCGCGAGGTGCAGGGGCAGACGGGTGAGACTGGGCGCCTCCAGGTTCCCTCCAGGCCCGGAGCTCCCGGGCTCTATGCTCTGGTGGATTTTACTCCAGCAGCGTGATTAAATTTTCACACTCCTGGTCGCTGGGGCATCTGCTCAGCGGCTCTTTGTACTTGGCCTGCTCCTCTCCCCTGCCAAGCGTGTAACCCTTTGGTGCTAGAGAGCTGGTCCAGACTTTCCGCCAGGGACCCCCCTCTGCCCCATGCCCGGAGCTCCCCATGCAGCCACCTGCCTGGGTCCCCTGCTGCCTGGGGCCCTGTGCAGAGCCTGAGCTGTCGAGTCACAGGCCTGGGTGGGAATCGGGGCTCGGCATGGCCGGGGCTCTACTTGCCCACCTGTGAAATGGGCAGCATGCGGTGTGCGGGGGAGGAGCCCGAGGAGACGGGCAGTGAGCGCTGCAGTTGTGAGTGGTGCTGCTGCTACGTGGGGGCACGCGTGCTCGCTCCGCGGCCCTGGGCCCCGAGACCACCCGCACTCAGCGTCCCGTCAGAGCCTGGGGGTGAGGAGGCCCGGCGGCTCCCTGCTCCTCTCCAGTGGCGCTGACCTGGAACAGGGGCCCCGTGGCCCACCCGATCTGACTCGCCTCGCCCCTAGGACACCCCAGCTGGCCTGGGGTTCCCCTGCTTGACCCCGGAGGAGACAAGTTGTGTCCCATGAAGTGACACTGCTGGGCTCCCCAGGAAGCAGAGACTCAGGGTGTGGATGAGGAGCTGAAGAAGCGTGCCTCCCTGCCCCTCGTCCCACCAGACCCAGCCTCAGCATCTCGGGGCGGTTCTCCCGAGGTTCACTCCCAGGGCCCCGGGGACCATGCAGTGGTCCTGTGACCCGGCCCTGCCGGGCTCGGGGCTGCAACCTCTGCAGACCTGCTCTGAGATCCGCAGGCCCCAGCCTCTCCCCTGGGCTGAGGTCCAATGCTGGGACCTGGATGACCCCCAAGTCCTTCCTGGGAGAGGGCCACAGAGACACGCCCCTCACGGGCGCCTGTCCCCCTTTGCCAGCCAGGCCTGAGGTCAGCTCTGGGAGTGAGGAGGCCTGGGGCTCCCGGGAGGCGGTGGGGGGATGAGTGGAAAGGGGCTGGACACGTGGGCTCAGGGTTGATCCCCCACTGGTCCCTCAGCCTTGAGGAGAGTGAGGCTCAGCTCAGCAGCTCCCAACTCTCGACCATCCGTGAGGAACCGTGGGGAGCATGAGGCCCATGTTCTGAGATTTCCGCAGGATCTGGGGTGGATAAGGGTGGGCAGAGGGGCCGCCTGAAGCCAGGGGCCTTGGGAGCCTCCCCCCTCACTGCGTTTCTGGGTCATTGTGCCCTGTGTCAAAACTCCAGACAAAAAATGCCAACAACCACACAATCCCGCCGCACGTTCCGAGTGCCTTTTCTAGGCCCACTGGATTGGTGAATCCAGATGCCCAGGCCCCCAGCTCTGCTGCCTGCTCCCTGCAGAGGGTGCAAGTTCCGCTCCCGGCCCAGCCAGCGGACGCCCGAGGGCCTCGCTGCCTCCCGCCCTACCCCCACCACCCTGCGGGCTGGGAAAGGCTGGAGCATGGTGGCCAAGGGCATCCACGTGGGATTCTCTGCCCTCGGACCTGGGCAAGGCCACTCTTATCTGCAGCCACAGCCCCTGATGGAAATGAGACGCTGCAGAAAGCGTCACTGGCTCCTGCCCCGAGCCCACGTCCCTACCCTTAAATAATTTAGACAAACACACAACCCTGTCACAATGGCTGCCCAGCGCCCGTGTATCAAAGCCAGAGAGGAGGAGGAGGCCACGAGCCATCAGATTCGGTGAAGATGCATAATGTATGAGCAGAGACCGTTCCCCTCCAGCCGCCGCGGAATCAGAGCAACTCAGCCTCAACCTGACAAAAATGAAAGTGATTCTTGGCCCTTTTCCTTATAAATAAGGATCCGACTGTGGTTCTGGCCGAGCTGTTTGCTCAGTAGGTTTATGAGTAATTGGCTCGGCTCGGGGACCGCGGCTCTGTCCTGTGGTAGGAGTACTGGTCGGGGGCTGGGAGAGCTGGCTGGACCTTGGTGGTCATTTTCTGGCCCCTCCTCTTGGAGACTGGGAACAGCAACATCCTGGGCTTTCCTGGAAGAAATCCCGGGAGACAGTGAGGTGCCAGGGGATGGCAGCTTCTCTTCCCGGTGGGGCCGGGGTCTCCTGGCCCCAGGCTGGTGACTTCTCAACAAGCGGGCGTGGGGAGTTGGGGGAGGGGTGTGGCACGTGGCTCGGTCTGCACCTTTGTTGAGTTCTGTGCACTGGATGCTGGTTCCCCTGTCCTCCGCATGGGGATCGCCTTCTCACCCGTTCTCTGGCCTCTGATTGTTACTGATGGGATGGTGCCTTTGGTTTGACCTTCACCAGCACCTCTGTTTGGGGGTTTCAAGATGTTCTTTCATGTCTTACCTGCTCCACCTGTCATATGCCTTCTATTTTCAACCTGAGGACTCCTGTCTTTCACCCTTCCGGAAAACACCATCATCCTCTGAGAACTGGTCATTGGATTCTCTTTTCTCACCAGAGGCACAGCTTCTGGTTCATACTGAGTTCCCCCCAAACTAGCCCGCGTGCCTCGTAGGGCCTGCCATCACCTCATCTCTCTAAGCTGCTCTGTGCTCCTGGGAAATCACTTCTGTTATGTTCTGATCATCGCCAGTCCCATTTTTTCCAGCTGTGACAAACCTGTATTGCCTGTCTGTGAAACTGTCTTCTTCAAAAGCTACACTTTTGAAATAAAAGTAGAGTTGCCATATGATCCAGCAATTCCACTCCTGGGCATATATCTGGAAAATGTCACAGCTCTAATTTAAAAAAGACACATGCACCCAGTGTTCACAGCGGAATTATTTGCAGTAGCCAAGTCATGGAAGCAACCTTAGCGTCCATTGACGATAAACGGACAGAGGGGATGTGCGTAAAGAACACAGTGGAGTGTTCCTCGGCCGTAAGAGAATGGAACATTGCAGCAACGTGGATGACCTGGAGATGATCGCGCTAAGTGGACTCAGTCAGACAGAGAAAGACAAGCGCCATATGATGTCACTCACATGTGGAACCTAAAGCGTGACCTAATGAACCCATTAGGGTTCAAGAGAAACAGACTCTGGGGTGCTTCTCGTAGGGTTATGCTCAAAATCCAAGCTAGGCTTCAACAGTATGTGAGCCAAGAGCTTCCAGATGTACCAGCTGGACTTAGCAAAGGCAGAGGAACCAGAGATCAAATTGCTAATATCCGCTGGCTCAGAGAAAAAGCAAGAGAGTTCCAGAAAAAATCTACTTCTGCTTCACTGACTACACTAATGCCTTGACTGTGTGGATCACAACAGACTTAGGAAAATTCTCAAAGAGGTGGAAAGATCAGACCACCTGACCTGTCTCCTGAGAAACCTGTGTGCAGGTTAAGAAGCAACATTAGAACCAGACATGGGACAGAGGACTGGCTCTAAATTGGGAAAGGAGTACGTCAAGGTGGCTTATTGTCACCCTGCTTATTTAACTTCTGTGCAGAGCACATCATGTGAAATGCCGGGCTGGATGAATCACAAGCTGGAATCAAGATTGCCGGGAGAAACATGAACAACCTCAGATATGCAGATGGTACCAGTCCAATGCCAGGAAGTGAGGAAGAACTAAAGAACTTCTTGATGAGGGTGAAAGAGGAGAGTCAAAAAGCTGCTTAAACTCAACACTGAAAAAAACGAAGATCATGGCATCCAGTCCCATCACGTCGTGACAAATACATGGGGGAAAAATTGAAATAGTGGCAGCTTTTGTTTTCTTGGGTTCTAAAATCACTGAAGATGGTGACCTCAGCCATGAAATTAAACGATGCTTGCTCCTTGGCAGGAAAGCCGTGACAAACCTAGAGGGTGTACTCCAAAGCAGACACATCCCTTTGCTGACAAAGGTCTATCTAGTCAAAGCCACGGTTTTTCCAGTGGTCGTATATGGATGTGACCTATACAGTGGTCCTAGTTGGACCACTAGGAAGGCTGAGCACCAGAGAACTGACAGCTTCAAATTGTGGTGTTAGAGAAGACTCTTGAGAGTCCCTGAGATGGCAAGGAGATCAAACCAGTCAACCCTAAAGGAAATCAAGCCTGACTGTTCACTGATGCTCAAGCTGAAGCTCCAGTACTTTGGTCACCTGATGTGAAGAGCTGACTCATTGGGAAAGACTCCAATGCTGGGAACGACTGAAGACAAAAGGAGAAGGGAGTGGCAGAGGATGAGATGGCTGTGTAGCATCACTGATTCAGTGGACATGAGTTTGAGCAGACTCTGGGAGATTCTGGAGGGCAGAGGAGTTTGTGCTGCAGTCCATGGGGTTGCACAGAGTCAGACACGACTTAGCCACTGAACAGCAGCAGCTGCATTGGGTGCTGAGTTTTCTTTTGTTCTTTATTGCTGAGCAAGAGTGCACTCTGAGACACCCCCCCTCCCCCGCCTCATTGAATTGCCTGGGTTCCAGCCAGAGTGCCCCCACTGCAGTCGTCTCCCCGAGCATCTCCTTGGTGACCACGGTGGTAGAGAAATGACTTCTCTGTCCGCTGGCCTCATGTTACAGCAGGAGAGCCAGAGGGAGACCTAGTTCTAGACCGAGGGAACACGCTGTGCTCCCTGCAAGAAGCATCCTTTCCTGAGAAATTGGAACTTTCAAGTCCAGCAAATCCAAAGCCCCGGGCTAGGCAGCAGCACGCTTTAAGTGGGTTACCTGGAGTAACAGCAAGAGGGCGGCCCTCATCTCCAAACCCTGGCTTCCAGTTGTGAATGAGGGATTGCAGGAAATAAGAGTAGGTGCTGGCCACTGGTTTAAAACACACGCCGCATCTTCAGGGCAGCGCCCACATAGCTCCGAGAGTGTCTGCACTTCTGTGAGGCCAGCCATGTCCAGGTGAGGTGGTGTGTGTTGGACCAGTGAAATCCATGGACGTAAGCCCGTAGCCACACCGCTTTCAGAGGAGACTGAGTTCCTGGGTGGAATGGGAGACCATGACAGTGACTGAGGAGGACTTTCTTCAGCACCATGGAGAGCGGTGCTGGGCCCTCCCTGCGTTTAGAAAGAGGGTGGTAGTCCTGAACACCTGCCTGTCCCCAGGAGGGCGGTCACGGCCGAGGACAGGACTTCAACTCCACGTGTGCAGGCTGCGGTGTTTCAGGTGCAGCCCCATTACAGTCTTTCCCCGACCCCTCATTTTGGAAGGATCTCAGGAATCACCCTTGTGGCTCAGCTGGTAAAGAACCCACCTGCAATGCAGGAGATCTGGGTTTGATCCCTGGGTTGAGAAGATCCCCTGGAGAAGGGAAAGGCTACCCACTCCAGTATTCTGGCCTGGAGAAGTCCATGGGGTCGCAAAGAGTCGGACACAACTGAGCAGCTTCACTTTCGTGGAATCATCCTACCAACCCGGGCCCCAGGGATGGTGCCTTGTTGCAGGTCAGTGTTGGCCCTGGCAGTCGGTCGGCAGACAGAACCTGCAGCAGTGCTATGGCCAGGCTGGGGCCCTGGGCCCTGGCACAGCCTTCAGCACACTTCCATCCCTGCACCTGCCCCCTTCCTTGGCCCCCGTGCTGTTTCCCGATCAACCCGCCCGGTGGACTGCAGGCCCAGTACAAGCTGAGCTCCAGACTTTTCAAGAGAAGGCTGAAGTTTGGATGGTTGGGAAAATGTCCTGGTTTTAAAATACTGATCACTAAGTCAGATTTAGAACAAATAAACATACATGCCAATCCAAAACAGAAAAATAAAAACCATATCAAGGGCTTGGACTGACAGGTGCTTGGGGCTCCCATTGCTTGCCGATGGTTAGCTCAGCTCTCTCTGCTGGCTGATGGCTGTGGCCATTGTGCTGAGTTTTCTGCTTGTGTCTTAAATTATGGAAACAGTCTGACATCCACACAGCGTGAGAGCAGCTGGGCTTGCAGAGCTGACTTCCTGGGTCACCGTGGTTCTTTCACACGTGCTGTGGGCCCCACGCACCCCTGGAGACTGGAGGACCACCCCAACTGACCTCCCGAACAGTCAGGGCAGCCCTGAGACAGGCTCAGAGGGCATGGGGACCCTGGAGCCCAGGTTTCAGGGGTCAGTGGCTGTGGAGGGGCCAGGAGGAAGAGAGGCAAGGGTGCCCACCTCCACCCTGGTGCCCACCTCCACCCTGGTGCCCACCTCCACCCTGGTGCCCAGGGAACAGGTGACTCGGGGACACATCTTGGGGTGCATCTGACTAGTCGTCTGCACCCAGGAAGGTCCCCAGGAAGAGCAGAAGCCAAGTTCAATGCTGTCCTGAGGGTGGGGGTCAGGGAGTGGGCAGTGGTAGTGGATGTAGGCGGTGGGCTCTCACGTGGAAGGGGCTGGTGTATGAGACCCCCCTGGGCAGGTTCTGCTCCATGCTGCCTCCTTCTGCTGGGAACCAGGGACCCTTTACAGGGCCACATACAAGTTCACCCGCAGAATAAGAATGTATGTAACCATAGATTACAAGCGTCGTTTTAAGGAATACTGAATATGGTGAAAAATGGTGCTGGCACCCTGAGGTCCTGGCTGTGAAAAGTTATACAATAGATACGACCCTCAGGAAAAAATGAGAAACCACTTGCCTGTCTAACACTGAGGAATAGTTCGGATAAATTCAGCACCATCCGTAGATTGGAGTTCCATGCAGCAATTCAGAATGGTGCTTCTAAGGACCTCGCGGCCTCGGGGAAGACGCTCTCCAGTTCTATTTCACGGGACTGTCTGTGTGGCTGTGTTCCACGCATGTCATGTATTAATCATGTGAAATAATTAATTCAGAGATGTTCTTTTAAACCCTGAAGCTTGATAGACCTCCAAGACGTGGTATGAAAACCAGCCGTATTTGTCTGATTGGAGAAGAAACTCACCAGGGACTGGGCTGCTTTAATTCCCTGAGACCATCTGATTGTCTGTCATATGGAAGTAGGGGAGGGAAGGGCTGCTTCAGGGAAGTGGACTCTGGAAGTTTGGAAACTGGGAAGACAGCCCCTCTCAGCAAAAAGCTGGGGAACATGGGGCAGGAGCTGCCCGGCAGCCTATTTTCTGGGCTCCCAAGAAAGGCCCAGCATTTCAGATTTGGGTTCATAGTAGAGGTCATTCCCTGCCCACGGGTCTTGCTTGGCCCTGCAGCGCAGGGCAGCCAATACATGGAGAATGGGTGGGAATGCCAGCGCCCCAGTCTCCATCAAATACCCAGGAGGCACCACTCTGCATTCTCTGCCCGGATCCCTGGATGGCAGCGCTCAGCTCTGAGCCTAGGGAGGGCGGAGGGTGTGTGGGGGAGGGTCCTGGGCCCGTGGAATCACAGAGGATGCCTGTCTCTTTGGGGGCTGCCTCGTATTTGGGAAGCAACCCAGAGGGATCCTAGGGCCCCGAGACAACTGCTGTCCCCTGTGGTGTGACTCACCCTGGTCCTCATTGCCCCGAAGCTGGTACAGGGGTGACGTGCAGATGAGTGCTGGCGGGAGGACTGCCTGGAGGAGGGGGCATGGAACAGGTGCCAGCTGGGAAATTCGTTACCGACGTGGGAAAAGACCAGCTTGTGGAAGAGCTTCCAGAAGATGTGGGCTGCCCGTGGTCACCTGGTTGAGGCACATCGCTGGTGAGCCTGGCACAGCCTTCAGGACACGCCCTTCTGGGCCTCTCTTTTCCTCTAGAGCTCGCAGGGCCACCTAGAAGGCACCACGTCTGAGCTGTGGGGGAAGTGCTGCTCTTGATCTGACTCGTGTGCCGTGTGACTCAGTACGTAGCCCAGTGGTCAGGGTCTGCCGCTGCAGAGGGTCCCTTGGGGGCTCTGGGGGCGCCGGTGGTAAAGAACCCGCCTGCCGATGCGGGAGATGTAAGAGACGCGGGTTTGATCCCCGAATGGGGCATAGCAGCCCACTCCAGCAGTCTTGCCTGGAGGATCCCACGGACAGAGGAGCCTGGTGGGCTCCAGGCCATAGGGGCATAAAGGGTCGACACCCCTGAGGTGACTTAGCACGCACAGTCCTGAGTTTTTAGAGCTGCGTCTCTTCCTGCATCCTTAAGGACCTCTCTGGGGTCAGTTCCTAGCAGTGGGCCTGCCAGGTGGCATCTTGCCCAGCCTGAGGTGCACTTGGCCACAGGCTCTGCAGAAGGTATCTTTGGGGACCACTCTGTGTGTGAGGACAGAATGTTGGGTTTTTAAGCAAGGCAAGATCCGATCTGCACTTTAAAGGGTCTCCATGCTGCTGAGCTAGGGGCTTCCCTGGTGGCTCAGACAGTTAAGAATCCGCTTTCAATGCAGGAGACCCAGGTTCGATCCCTAGGTCAGGAAGATCCCCAGAGAAGAGCAAGGCAACCCACTCCAGCACTCTTGCCTGGGGAATCCCGTGGACAGAGGGGCCTGGCGGGCTACGGTCCACGGGGCGTCAAAGAGCCAGACTGAGTGCCTGGTGCTTTCACTCTCACCGGCTGCTGAGCTGGAGTGGCCTTTAGGGCGGAACGGAGGCAGCAGGACCAGCTCAGAGGGGGCCGGCGCTCTGGCCAGAGAGCCTGTGCCTGGGCGGTGCCGGGGGAGGGCAGCCGGTGGTGGGGAGGGGTGGGGTTCCCCTGCGCTCGGGGGCAGAGCCAATGGGACTGGCTGACAACGCGGCAGAAGTGGGCGTGAGAAGGGGGCCACAGGGGACTTTGGCCACAGTGCTGACTTCGCAGATACGCATGGCATCTCCCCAAGGGAAGGCCACGCTTCCCACTGCGGGAGCCGGACGTGGCCGCGGGACCCACGGCCAGGCACGTGGAGGGGGGACCCCAATGTCCCTCTGGGCAGTGGCCCAAGAGCCAGTGCACGGTGAAGCCTGTCAGCCCGGGTCCTCTCGCGATGCGGGAACAGACGGGAACACAAGCCGAGCTCGCTCACCTGAAGCCCCGGGACGCGCGTGGTTTGTTAGCGTCATCTGGGCTGGCCTGGCTGCTGCAGGCTCCAGGGCTTCTGGTCCAAGCCAGGGCAGGACAAGGTCATCAGTGGACTGAGAAATGTAAGATGGGTGCTGGGGGGAAGCAGTTTGGGGACTGCATGAGATCTGGAGCCCTGTTGATGTCGGGGGACAGCTGGGGCTCCCCGAATGTTAATGCTGTTTCAAGCCATAGCAGCCACACTGTCAGACACTCACTCGGGCTCGTGTGTCCGACTCTCTTCCAAGCGCTTTACATGGACTAACTCTGGGACTTCGGGGGAGGAAGCTGAGACACAGCAAGCGGAAGTGAGAGGCCAAGTCCCCCCCTCCTAGTCATGGTGTAGAATTGACCTCAGGGTCCTTGCACGGAACTGCTCTGTGTTCCCCACCAGACCAGGGCAGAGGCTGGTCCCCAGCCCCACCTGCCTGTGTTGTCCAAGTGGGCGGCTGGGCTGGGCGTGAACCCTCACTGCTCAGGGGTCCAGGCCCACCTGCTGCCTGGCCCATGTGGACCAGGACCACATGGAGCTCCTCTGGACCTCCAGCTTCCATGGCGAGGGTCCTGGCGTCTATATTGACTGTTCAATAATTACAAGGGCTTTTCTGACTTCATTGTGGAAGAGAGAGAGCTCCCATAGGCAAGGCGGTTTAACCAAGAGTCACCAGATCATTCAGGCATCAGCTTCAAGGCTTGCACTTAAGCCGATTACTCCTGGTGGTAACAAAGGAACAGGTGTTTCCGACCCTCTCAAAAAAAATGTATTCGTGAAAGGGAAAGTCGCTCAACCCTGTCTGACTCTTTGCAACCCCATGGACTGTACAGTCCATGGAATTCTCCAAGCCAGAATACTGGAGTGGGTAGCCCTTCCCTTTTCCTGGGGACCTTCCCAACCCAGGGGTCGAACCCAGGTCTTCCACACTGCAGGCAGATTCTTCACCAGCTGAACCACAAGGGAAGCCCAAGAATACTGGAGTAGGTAGCCTATCCCGTCTTCAGGGGATCTTCCTGACCCAGGAATTGAACCGGGGTCTCCTGCATTCCAGGCAGATTCTTTACCAACTGAGCGAGGTGAATATTTGCACGCTGCCTCTGGTACAAGTAACGTGCTCGCCTTTATCTCCGGGGCCCTGGCGCCCAGCGCATGTCAGCGTCAACACTGCTGACAGGCAGGGTGGTTCCCGAGCCCCTGCCTGGGCTTGTTCAGCTGCAAGCTTCCATCCTCCCTGGGTGAGCTGGGGCAGACCACTTTGCTTCTCTATGGCCTTGCCTCCAAAATGATGATCCCCTTATAATGTCTGGGATGGTTAAGTGCGGCAAACGTAGTCCACTGGAGAAGGGAATGGCTAACCACTGCAGTGTTCTGCGGTGTTCAACCACGCGGTTGCCTTGAGAACCCCATGAATAGTATGGAAAGCTTAATTGAGAAGCTATGTTGAAAGCATCAGTACAAAGTAGCTGCTAAGCAAAGGCTTTCGGGGAGGATTAGACACCTGCCTGGCGCATGCAGAGTGCTGGGGTGGGCGTGGCCATCCCCAGGAGCTGTGTGTATTTCTTCCACACCCTCCAGCCGAGGCTGCGGCCTCGGGCGTGGCCTCAGCCCCCTTTGTCTGTGTCTTGCTTCTTTGCAGGCCTCAGGTAGAGACGGCACCTCCCAGTGCTGTTTTGCGTGTCCCAGTTTGCGTAGGGGATGAGCTCATAACGGGTAAATATGTATCTGTCATCTGTGTCTCCTCTTCTGTGTAATCCCTGTCCCTGCCTTTACCCACTTGTCCGTCACGTCACTGTCATCCTCTTGTTGGTTTGTGAGAGCTCTTTACATGTTCTGGCTCTGAATCCTGTACTGAGTTCTGTGGGGTGCCGTGAGGG
This sequence comes from Neotragus moschatus, assembly GCA_006410615.1. Classification (NCBI taxonomy): domain Eukaryota; kingdom Metazoa; phylum Chordata; class Mammalia; order Artiodactyla; family Bovidae; genus Neotragus; species Neotragus moschatus. Next base: position 90,967 of record SJYA01004116.1, read on the forward strand.
GCTTACCCCGTCACTTTCTTTTCTGGGGTCTTGTTTTGTTTTCACCACAGTTCCTTGAATCCATTTTGCATCAGGACGTCAACTCCTCTTCATTTACTTGTAAATTTTTCAGTGTGTGTTTTTAAATATGGGGAATATATGCGGGATTTTAATAAGCAGAATTTATTACCTCAATGGAGCTTAATCGATGAAGCTTTTCGCGGTGTCTAGTGGTCTTTATGGCTTATTATGAAATCTCTACCCACGCCAAGCCTATGAAAGTGCTTTTCCTTTATTCTCGTTAAGTTTCAGAGCTGTGTCTTTCATGCTGAACTCTTTAAACTGTCGAAGCTTGAGTTCTTTTGGTGTCTGTTGTGAAAGCAGTTCGCCCTCAGCCACACAGATGGCCGTTTTCCCGTCACCGTGTGTGAAGGGGGTCCACCCTCCTCTCTCAGATTGGCATCGACTGCTGCCACAAACACCTCTCCTTTTTCAAAGTCACTTAAGTGAGTGAGTTAGTTAACCTTTGGCCTCGTCATGTGGCGTGCTAGATCGTAGCTTCCTGACCAGGAACGGAACCTGTGGCCCTGCAGCGGGAGTGCAGAGTCTTAACTATTGGGTTGCCCGGGAAGTCCTCAGCCACGGACCTTTTATACGGTGTAACTGGATTCCCTTGGAGGCTCCATCCACTCTCACTGGCCATTTTGCCCATCTTTGCTCAGAACCACCTTCCTTTAAGATGTGATCACACTCCTTCACCGTGAGGCGTGATATGATCTAACGTTTTCCATCGCTCACCTTGTCAGGTTGAGGCAATTTCCCATCTAGTCTTAGTTTGGTAAGTGTGTTCACGATGACTACGTGCTGAACTTCATGACATTCTCTCAGTTTTCTGGATGCATCGAGGCGAGCTTACCAATTTCCTCTTTCGGTCTGTTGAAGGGGTGAATTACGTGGGATGGTTTTCAAGTGTTGGACTCACTTCCCATTTTGGAGCAAATCCACTTAGTCACGAAGTTTTAACAGGTGCGTTTCCACATGTATCATGGGTTCCATTTGCTAATACTCTGTTACGAACTTTCGAATCTATATTCATGAGAGACTCCAGACTGTGGTTTTCTTTTCTCAGAATATCTTTGCCTGGTTTTCATACGGAGTATCACAAAGCAAGGAGGGAAGTGTTATTCATATCAGGACAGACTCGTGGATACGGGGTCATAAGCCAGGACTACTTTGCTTTTGCTGCAAGTTTCCCAGGTTTGGCCACTGGGAACGCTTTCCGTGACTGATCAGCCACTGATCAGCTCCTTCGTTGTGTGCCTGAGTGCAGTCTGTTTCTGAGTGCATTCTTACTTCCCGGCACTGCAAGAGCCTGGAGTAGTGCTGGAATCAGCCATTTCACCGGGGAGCCCTAGTTCCTTCCACTGGGAGAAGGCACTAGGAACCAAGCCTTGGGTACCAGGTGCTTCTCGCTGGGGGGAATCACTCCTTTTAGGGCCCTCCAGACCACAGAGCAGGGAGACGCGTCTGTTCATAGTTGACACACACACACACAGCTATAAAGGGGTCTGCTTGTAACCGAGTAGGCCTGTATTAAATCGCCGCAGGGATGGTTCCAGTGTCCTCCTCCTGCTTATCCGTAACTTTCCACACACAGAGAGGCCTGGTTTGCACCGTCCGTCATCCAGGTATTAAATGGTTCGATTCCAGTAAACACGCTTCGGTTGGTTTGGTTGATTTGTGTCCTCCGCTTTTCGTCCATTCCACCGAAGCCACTGAGCAGGCTGATTGCCAGCGCTGCAGCAAGCCTCCTCGTTGATTCATAATGTTCGTGACTTGTGTCTTTTCTTCTTCCTTGATCAGGGTGAGAGCTGTATTTCGCCAGGGCTGGGGTTTTGCTGATTGAGTGTCATAAACACGGAGAGGGGTAAGAGAGTGAGTGTGTGCGCGCCTGTGTGCACTCTCGTAAAGGAGAGACTCTGCGCACTGTTGAGACCAGCTGAGTGATGAGGGGAGTGAGGGCAAGAAGCCAGTGAGAGCCCCGAAGGCGCACGGGGAGTGACTCACTGAGCCCCAGGCGCTCAGGGGCTGCTGGCCCGCAGGAGATGGAAAGAGAGGACCCTGCTGGCCGTGATGACAGAGACACTTGGATGGGAGGAGGCTGTGAGCCTAAAGGTCATGCCGAGTCCAAGGGACACCCATGGGGGAGACGCTGCAGGAGTGGACGGCACGTCAGGAGAGGAGGTCAAGGAACCGGGAGTCCGGCCGGGCTGAGCCGGTGTTCCTGCTGTGGGCTCCATCTGCAGAGACCCACTGGTCAGCTCTGTTTCCCCCGGGGATGAGGAAACGGCAGGGCCTGACACGGTTTGGATCTTCACTGGGCCACCTGCCAGCAGGGTGACATTGTCCTGGTCCTTAACCTACCTGAGCCTCAGCGTCTCCATCTTTAAACTGGGATAATGGGCACTTGCCCAGCGGTCCCGTGGTTAGGACTTGAGCTTCCCCTGCACAGGGCACAGGTTCAGTCCCTTCAGGAGAATAAGATCCCATACGCCGTGCAGTGGGGCCAGATTAAAAGAAATGGGTGATAATGTCCACCTCATAGTGTTGTTGGCCACATTTAATGAAGTAAGACGCCTTAAGTGTTGCCCGGGGCAGAGTAAGTGCGCAGGAAAGCCGAGTCCACTGCCAGGTCCCTTTAAACACTTTGCGCTGCTTCCTATCTGTTTACACCTCCCAGGAGAATGACCCTAACAGATGTGGCCAAACCAGGGCGCGGGTCTGATTCCAAACCCGTCTGACCGCCTCTGAACTGAACTCATTACATCATGACTCTACTTCCAAGAAGGTCACAGCCACAGGGACCAGGGATTAGGACTTGGGCGTATTTTGGTGGGGAAGGGGACCATACAACCCATAACAGCATTCACCCGAGAAAGGTGGACATAGGTCATAAAATACTGGCAAAAATTGACTGCTGTCAAGGCTGAGGGTGGCTAACTGGGGGCTTGTCTTCATTTTTGTGTATGTTTGGAAAATTCCATAATAAGATTTTTGTAAAAAAAAAAAAGTCATGCTTTCAATGAATATTTAATAAACTAGAAAATGTTGAGTGCAGAAGATAATATACAAAGCTAGACATATAATAGAAGCCTGTACAGAAGAAATGACTCCAAAATGCTCAAGGCTGTTTTCTCTGGGGAGTATGAGGCTGGCTGTTTTCTTTCTGCTTCTCTTTTTTCCTTGGCATTTAATTTTTTGGTATTTTCCAAAACTCCTGAACCCTGAGTGTGGATTGTTTGTATAACCGCAAAATAATTTTCTTTGAACAAATCAAGCCATCCCTCTATCCATCTATTCACATGTCCATTCAACAGACAGGCCTCCCTGGAGCCCCTAGCGCTGCCAGTGGGAAGGTCCCTGCCCCCCGAGGTGGTGACCCAGAGCCCTGGGGCAAATCTCAGGCATCACCGTGGATTCAAACCACTGCTGTGGAGGCTGGAGAGGCAGACCCCTCTGTAGAATGTTTGAAGTTATTAACGATTTGGATAAAAACCAATCCAGAGGCTGTCAGTGTTCCAGGAGGATGATGAGTAAGCCAGGGGACCAGGCTCCTTAATCAAGGCGGGAGATTCCGGCCAAACAAGGAGCTGGGAGCCCAGCAGGCACAATCGGGGAGCTGTCCCCCTGCAGGGAGGTGGGGAGGGGCTGCTCTGCACGGAGGGAGGAGGGAGAGAGGGAGGGGCCTGCAAGTGCCACTGGAATTAAGCTGCCTCCCAGCAGGAGGCTTCAGAGAGCAGCCCCACTTGTGAGCAGCAGAAGCCCCACTCCTAGGGCCTGGCGGGGGTGCTCGGTGGTTAGGGACAGGCCTGGCGTCGGGCAGTGTGGGCCTCACTCCCAGATGTGATGAAAGCCACCAGCCTGTGCGTCACCGGGGGTGACCTGCCTCGCCCCAGCAGCCCAGCTTTCCCTTCTGTGAAGCGCGGCTGATGGTGCCCAGCTCTGTTGTGAGATGAAAGACCCATGTTTGGATATTGCTCAAAACTCTGCTGCAGACATGCGGTCCCTCGGGCATCCATGGGATGGGACCCAGGACCGCCCCTCCCCCCAAGAGCAAAATCCCTGGAGGCTTGCGTCCCTTATCAAAACAGCCTGGTATTTGCACGCGCGCTAAGTCATTGCAGTTATGTCCAATTCTCTGCAATGCTATGGACTGTAACCCGCCAGGCTCCTCTGTCCTGGGATTCTCTAGGCAAGAGTCCTGGAGCGGGTGGCCATTTCCTTCTCCAGGGGATCTTCCCGACCAGGGATCGGACCCGCACCTCTTATGTCTTCTGCACTGGCAGGTGGATTCTTTAGCCCTGGCACCACCTGGGAACCTAGCAAATCCTTCCACACTTTAAATCATCTCTAAACTCTTCAGTATACCTAGTACAATGTAAATGCTGTATAAATAGTTGCCATCGTGTAGGGCAAATTCAAAGTTTTGCTTTTTGAGAACTTTCAAGGTTTTTTTTTTTTTTTTTTTTTAATATTCTTCATCTATGGTTGGTTGAATCTGTGGATGTGGAACCTGTGGATGTGGAGGGCCAACCACAAAGGCTCAGCAAAGACAAAGGTGGTGGCGATAAAGACCATGGCCAAGGGACAATGCTGGGGAAGATGAAGGCGTGACGAAGGAGGACAGGGGAGGGTGTAATGAAGAGTTAAGAGGTCGGAGATGACGATGATGCTAGAGCATAAGGGNTGTGGAGGGCCAACCACAAAGGCTCAGCAAAGACAAAGGTGGTGGCGATAAAGACCATGGCCAAGGGACAATGCTGGGGAAGATGAAGGCGTGACGAAGGAGGACAGGGGAGGGTGTAATGAAGAGTTAAGAGGTCGGAGATGACGATGATGCTAGAGCATAAGGGTGGTGATGAAGACGGCGGTGATGGTGAGGAGGAGGAGGGGGAGGGAGAGGAGGAGGGAGGCGCCATGCCAGGGGCAGTGATGAGTAGGACCCCAGCCTCAGCCTTGCCTTCTCAGTTTGCATTCTGCCAGAGCAGACAGCTGGGCTGTCCACTCAGGTGGGCAGACAGGGGGGTGGTCTGCACTAGGTTTGGGGCAAGTATCTGAAGGCCCCTCACAGGAGATGTCGCTCCTTCAATCCTGGGCAGATTGATTAGGGGTGAGCTGAATTTTGACCCGGTTGGGTTAAAATGAAATACATTTTGGATTTCCGTTGAGTTGGAGTTGGACTGAATTGAACCGAAATGAACTGCACTAAATTAAATGTGGGTTGAGTTGGCTGAAGTTGGGTTGGTGGAATTTGCTGAGATCTGAGAGCCTTCCAGTCTCAAGGGTCCCCAGCAGCCCAGAGCTCTGTCCCGTCTGGCTCGGTGGCCCTGGGAGTGTCTGCATAGCTGAGGACGTCCTTTCACAGAGTCACAGCCTCTCCCCCAGAGCTCTCTGCCTCCCATCTTCAGGGTGCCCTGGCGGTCAGGGATCCCCCATTTTTGACTGCCTGGAAGTGTATGTGGGGATGTGTGTTTGTGTGGGTTTGTGTGGGTGTCGTGGGAGGAGGGGTAATATAAGCACCCATCCCAAAGAGGGGCTGGGACCTGCTTCTCCTCAGGAGGGTCTGCAGGTGGCAGGGACTCCACAGTAGCCTGTCTGTGGCCCCTGCTCACTCACGGCTGGGGCTCCTTCAGCAAACCCTTGCAAGGGTTGGTCCCTAGGAGTACAGTCAGGGCTCCTGGCCCTCCCTCGAGGAACCCTGAAGGGGCCCAAGTGAGTCTGCCGCCAGGAACTGTGGGCACTTTCCTACTTGGATGTCCCATGGACAGGGGGCTCGCCGCTTCTCAGCCAAAAACTGATTCTGTCACGCCCTTGCACTGGTTTGAGTTCGGCTTCTAGGTGCCTACAGAAGCCTCTGGCACTTTGCCAGCCTGGCATGCATGGGGCTCTGACCCCAGCATCGGGAGGTGGGGGCTCGGGACCCACCAGCCTTGCCAGCTCTCTCCAGGGCGGCTTCTTGGGCCTGGCAGCTGCCCAGGGCGGGGCAGGAGCTGGGTCTCACCTGGCTGCTCATCCAGCCCAGGGTAGGGGTGATAACGCCCCCCTCTCAGGAGGCTGGGGGCAGAGACTGGGAAAGTGGGGGAGGCAGGGAGGCAGGCCAGGCAGGCAGGTCAGCCCAGAAAGGTTGAGGCTCCTTGCTGTTGAGGGGGGTACCCGCTTCCTGCCTCAGACTCCAGCCCTGGCCCCTCCCGGAGATGGTGAGAAACGCAGCCTGCAGACAGAGGCAGCTACTCTGCACCCAGGGCTTGTCCTCCAGCGACCCGAGGCCCTGGGGGGACCAGGGCTCAGCCAGCCCCGGGTCCTGGCTCCCTCCCCTCTTGCAGCCCGGCCCCCCAGGACTGCCCGGACCCCCTAGTCCTCTACAGAACTGGTGCTGAGTGCTGCTCCCGGTTGCCATAGAAACAGAAAGCCTCTGTGGTTTGCAGCCTTGGTGATGCTGGCTCCTCCCCTCTCTGCCAACTTCCAGGTCCCCAGCCCCCACCCTCAGGGGAGGGAGCAACACGGCTCTGGGCGATTCTACCTCCTTTCAAGTCACATCACTAATAAGCCCCGGGCACTGCCAGGAAGTCCACTAACAGCTGAAGAAGCAGGCCCAGAGAGGGAGAGCAGCCGGCCTGAGGCCACACAGCTCCCACGGGGCAGGGCAGGTCTGGCTCCAGGGCTGACCCTCCAGGCTGGCCTGGATTTCCCCAAGGTCATGAATCAGGGGCCGACCAGGGGGATGGGAGGCTCCCTCCTGCACAAAGCCCCAGGTTGCTTGGTGTCCGGGGTGGAGGAGATGTCTGCACCAGTGAGAGTCCCTACCCCAGGCCTGAGTCCTGGGCAAGGTCCCCTCAGCCTGTGCTTGGCAGAGAGGGCCCCCAAAGAGGGAGGAAGCGCTTTATCAGTGGGTACGGCGTGCTGAGGGCGGTGGAGCTGTCCCGGGGAAGCTGCACTGGTGAACACAGGACGTTTGTCAAAACCACAGGGTTTGGACCATGGAGCGGGAACGTGCCGTAAACCCTGTGCTTCGGCTATGACAAGGTAGCCCAGACAGCTTGTCCATGGTCCTGGATACACAGTTCCCCTGCCGGGGGGCACTGTCAGGGGAGCTGGGGGAACAGGTATGGGGACTCTGGGCCTCCCGCCCATTGTGTCTGTAAACCTAAAATTCCTCGAAACTGTAAAGTCCATTGGTTAAAAAGGCAAAAACCAGAAGAAGAGAATGGGGGGCCAGCAAGGCGTGAGGGAGGCAGCAGTCCAGCAGGAGGGGACTGTCCTGGAGTCTGTCCCTGCCCCCGGGGACTTGTGGCCCAGGTCACCTGGGGGCGGCCCGAGGCTGTCCCCAGTGCTGTGATGGGTGGTCAGGTGGGCGCAGTGGCCTTCCAGAGCATTCTGGGCGGAGATGTGAGCCCCAGGACTCCAGGGGCCCCGCCTAGCTCCACCGACCAGGAGAGGGGAAGGTGGGCCGCGTTCAGATCCAGAGTGGGGGCTTGTGCAGCAGTGGGGGGGCGCTCGTAGACGCCAAGGACCCGGCCCAGTTCTTAGGGCACCAGTCATTTTGCCGTGTCCGTGTGACGTCAGCTGAGACCCAGGTGGGGAGGCCACCGTGCCAGCCCCCAGGAAGTTGGCTAGCATGAGCTCCTAGGAACCTGGGCTGCACCAGGGTGGGCAGCGGGCCGGGCCCCCGTGCCAGGTGGCAGGGCCCCAGAGGCTGCTGCATCCACCTGCCTCCGGGATCTTCCAGCCGGAGCTGCCTCGGCCGTTACACAGAGCGGGAAACCCACTGACGCCCTCGGAAGACGAGGATGGCATTTTGCTTTAATCTTCAGCTCTTTTGATTTTATTTTATTCGCTCTTCCCTGTAATTATCCCATCGGTGGGTGAAAATAAACCTCGACAAAGAGACAGCCTCCCAGAGGGAGGCGTGATGTGGGAGCCACAAGAGGCGGGCAGAGGGGTTGCGGAGCTTTCGGCCTTCCGGGCCTCCTCTCCCCTTGAGGGGCTGGATGGCGGGGGGCAGGGTGCCCCTTCAGGCACTGGTCATTCTGGTTTGTCTGCGACTGTCCCTGCTTAGCACAGAAACCCCATGTCCTAGGAACCCCGTCCTGGGTGAATGGGGGGGGCGGTTGGAGGACCTTTGCACAAGCTCCTGAGGGTCTCTGGGACCACCCACCACCATCAGCTCCTCCTGGGGCCCCACCCTTGGGGCTTCTCTCCCCCACCCTTGGGGCTTCTCCTCCTCCACCCTTGGGGCTTCTCTCTC
>SJYA01004118.1:8249-20653 GCA_006410615.1 Neotragus moschatus
GGTCCTTGAGTTCAGCAGCCTGCAACCTCTTTTCTTGCATCTAACAAGAGAAAGACCTTATCAGGAAGGAATAAAGGGAACCACGCGCAGGTTTGGTTATTCTTTCTACTCTGCTTTCCTTCCCCCACATTAAAAGTTCTCCCTCTAGAATCACTCCCCCTAACTCCTAAACCACAAGGAGTAAGTCACTGTGGGGGCTCCCTTGGTGGCCTGGAAGGACACCACACTCTCTGCCTGCATGTGAACAAATGAGCAGCCTGACATGCCAGCCTCTGAGAACTCGGCATCTTTCCAGAAGCTGTGGCCATTCCTTCCAGATGTGGACGGTAACGCGCCCTAACAAGTCAAGTCCCTGCTTCTCCTCAGGGCTGACAGGCCTCCAGAACTGGACCCAAGATTGCTGCAAACCAAAGCACGTTGGTCAGGATAGATAGCTTCATAATTAAATCATTGTTCAAGTATCAGTTCTCTTTCAGCTCTCCTTGGTTTCATGTCCAGCCGATCACTGGGTTTCATCTAAAAGTCTAAAACCTTTCCTTTGTGGTTAATGGCTTGTCCTACTAAGCCATTAGTAGCTAGCTAGCCATCTAGTCCCCACAGCTCCACCGAATCCCGTCCCCACTGTGTCTACGCAAAACGCCATATCTGGGTCAAAGACAGGTCCACACTGTGAGTGCCCACGGACCCCGAGGTCCCCTCTGAATTCCAGGTGGACATGTCCTCCTAAAACATCATTCCTGAGAGGACCCACAGGACAGATGCTGAGATACGATTTTCAAGCCAACTGATGCAGTTTCTGTAGTAAAGTCTCTTAGAAATACTTTAAACAGAAACACAAAGGGGTTTTATGGCAGACCCACGCAGCTTAACGATTGAGCAACAATTCTTTTAATAATGGGTGAAACGTTCTGACAGTTAGTGAGGGGTGGGGTTGATGGTCTCCTCACCTCAAAATCTCAGTGGGTTAAACAGGCAAGCTTGATTCTCATTCATTTGCCCCATGTCCGTAGGATGATTTTTTATCTTGCCCATCACACGTGCGTGCGGATGGCTGGTGGCCTGAGGTGGGGCACCCTTTCTGCCCATCCTGGACCGTCCAGGCCGATGGAGCCACCAGCTGCACACAGCTGCCTTTGTGGCAGGTGAGGGGGGTGCGGTGTCTCGCTCGTGGGCTCTGAGAAAGTCTGTGGGGATCGTGCAGCCCCGTGTGGGTCCCTGTGGCACAGACCCTCTCAGCTGAGCTCAGCCAGTGCACACCCCTGACGCAGCGGGTCAGGGAGGCGATGCCCCAGGAGTGGGTCCTTAAGGAGAGTGAGGATGCTTGCTGACGAGTGGCTCAGTGGCTACGAGAACCACCACCTCCCAAGACCTGGCAGCATCAATCCTGCAGGCAGGAGAAACAAACATGGGAGGCGGAGAGATCACAGAAGGGAAAGAACAGGCCAGGAACGCTAGCACCATCAGAAAAAGGCAAGAAATCAAAGATGATTTCACAAGAGGACATCCGCTTTAGCCGGCTTTTTCATTAAATAAAAAAAGAACCTGTACCTTTTTGATTCATTCTGCTTGATAGACATCGGTGGCTTTAAATGCTTGTGTCTTTTTAATCCATTAAACATAAAGCTTGGTGATAAACATATTTGCAAATCATGATTTCCCAGATGTTGCCTTTAGAAACTGAGTTCATGAACTACCTGCCCCGAGGATGTCTTCGTCTGTACCAGCTTTCCCTAAATGGCTTTCAAAAATGCTGTTTGCTTTGATTACAGGTTAAGTGGTATGCAGTGGAAATCTGCTATCTTGCTAACTGGGTTGGGAGAGCAGACTGACAGGATATGAGAACTCACCTGTGTCCTGCAGAGGCCTGACTCTACAGTGCGCCTGTCCTCACGTGACATGGTTAGACCCGTTTGCTATCGTTCGGTCTCTCAGCCACGTTGGACGCTGTGACCCCACGCAGCAGCTCGGTCCTGTCTTNTCCTGCAGAGGCCTGACTCTACAGTGCGCCTGTCCTCACGTGACATGGTTAGACCCGTTTGCTATCGTTCGGTCTCTCAGCCACGTTGGACGCTGTGACCCCACGCAGCAGCTCGGTCCTGTCTTCCACCATCTACCGGAGTGCGCCTAAACTCATGTCCCTTGAATCAGTGATGCCATCCAAGCATCTCACCCTCTGCTTCCTCCTCTTCTTTCTGCTCTTTCCCAGCATCAGGGCCTTTTCCAGAGAGTCAGCTCTTCACATCAGGTGACCAAAGTACTGGAGCTTTGGCATCAGTCATTCCAATGAATATCGATTTCCTTTAGGATGAAACAGAAGTAGTTGTTTTTCTGGAACTCCCTTGCTTTCTCCATTATCCAGCGGACAATTTGATCTCTGGATCCTTCACCTTTTCTCAGCCCAGCTTGTACATCTGAAAGTTCGCGGTTCATGTCCTGCTGAAGCCTAGCTTGAAAGATTTTGAGCATAACCTTGCCAGCATGAGTGCAAGCGTATGGTAGTTTGAACATTCAAACTACCCTCTTTGAGACTGCCCCTCTTTGAGATTGAAATGAAAACTGTTCTTTTCCAGTCCTGTGACCACTGCTGAGTTTTCCAAATTTGCTGACACATTGAGTGCAGCACTTTAACAGCATCATCTGTTAGGATTTGAAACAGCTCAGCTGGAATTCTATTACCTCCACTAGCTTTGTTCGTAGCAATGCTTCCTAAAGCCCACTTGACTTTGCAACCCATACAGATGATATCCACATATTACTCGACTCTGTGGAGGAACAAACCACTACACCTTGGGCAAAAACAAGCTGGACACCCTGTTTCCAGCACACAAACTTGAGACTGTCTGGAAAGAGAGTTCTGACAAGGAGCCACCCCAGATGGGCAGTGACACACGGCATCGATAAACAGCTTTGAACTTGGTGGANTAGCAATGCTTCCTAAAGCCCACTTGACTTTGCAACCCATACAGATGATATCCACATATTACTCGACTCTGTGGAGGAACAAACCACTACACCTTGGGCAAAAACAAGCTGGACACCCTGTTTCCAGCACACAAACTTGAGACTGTCTGGAAAGAGAGTTCTGACAAGGAGCCACCCCAGATGGGCAGTGACACACGGCATCGATAAACAGCTTTGAACTTGGTGGAAGGAGGGAAGGGTAGTTTCAGACCTGGACGGCTGACAGGTGCTTCCATTCAGAGGGACACGATTTCTGGCTTCAGTGGCAAATGGCATCATTGACAACCAGGAAGCTTCATGGAATTAACTGCTCTGTTGTTTCGGAGAGGACTGCTGATGTTGACCCAAGCCTCAGGCTCTCTACTGTCACACCAGGTAATTTTTTAAAGACTAAAACCACCTTTTATGATCGTGTAGGTAATTGAGGGGGGTGGGGCCTGTCCTCTTTTTTATGGCTGGGGCCACAAAGTTGGATACGCTTCCCTCAAAGNTCTCTACTGTCACACCAGGTAATTTTTTAAAGACTAAAACCACCTTTTATGATCGTGTAGGTAATTGAGGGGGGTGGGGCCTGCCCTCTTTTTTATGGCTGGGGCCACAAAGTTGGATACGCTTCCCTCAAAGGGGACCATTCTTTCCTGAGGCCGTTGAGATGTGGGAGAGGTGGCCGAACTCGGTCTTGGCCTCTGGACAGAGTGAGAAGAATGTGCCTCTAAGGAAGCTTCTAAAAGAGGAGTTAAGGGGATGGTGTGTCAGAGGACACCCCAGGGATGCTGCAAGTCCTGGGAAGACGGCGAGCCGTTGAATAACGCAGCTTGCAAGGAGGAGGTGGTGCAAGGACAGCCTGGGGACCAGTGACGAGGCTCAGGACAGTCCCGCTGAGGCTGCGGCCTGAACACGGCCCAGCAGGCATCCCGAGCCCACTGAGAAGTCACCATGCTATGATCGGGGACACTCAGGTCAGCAGAAAGCCTCCTTTTCAAGTGCCCAAAGAGACAGGAATTGCAACACCACTTCCGAGATTTCAGAGGCAGGAGGCGTGGATCTCCAGGGACTCGCTCCAGGATGGTCTCGCTCCCGGGTGGTCTCGCGGGGAAGCGGAGTTCGGACGGCGTGAATCTCTGCAAACAAGCCCTTCTGGAAGGCATTGGCAGAGCCCAGGCCGCGGGCACCCACGCTTCCCCAGCTCCTGGTCAGCCGTGCCCACGCTTGGCTCCCAAGGCTGTTCCCAGCCCTGGGTCTCTGAGTCACTTCCTCCCTCAAGCTCATCTCTCTGTTCATGTCAGCATGAGATATTAATTGTTCTCACCTCGGGGTGATGTGGAGGCATGCTCACCCGCAGGCCTCTGTTCTCCCCTGCAGCCCCCTTAAAAACTGCCTCTGACACTCTCTTAGCAAGCGTTTCGGTGGCTTTCCCAAGAAGCAGTGACTTATTCCAACTCCTGGAGACGGTCTCAAAGANCATTAATTGTTCTCACCTCGGGGTGATGTGGAGGCATGCTCACCCGCAGGCCTCTGTTCTCCCCTGCAGCCCCCTTAAAAACTGCCTCTGACACTCTCTTAGCAAGCGTTTCGGTGGCTTTCCCAAGAAGCAGTGACTTATTCCAACTCCTGGAGACGGTCTCAAAGATCGCGACAACCGCTCACTCTGCTTCGCCGGAGGGACCATGCACCAGCGCGGGCCTGGAAGGGGTCGGTGCCCCGAGTGGTGGTGCCTCCTGCCCTCCTGTCTCTGGGTAGGGTGTCGACCCCTCTGCCCTCCTGCCTCTGGGTAGGGTGCCGACCCCTCTGCCCGTAAGGTCTCCCTCCCGAGGATGAAGGGCGGTTGTCTCGGCGAAGTTTAAGGTTCAGTCAAGATGTCCCTCAATTGTCAGGACAAACGGTAATCTTAAAACTACCTCGGAGTTTTGCTTTTTCATCCCGGACTCTAGACGCAGCTGCTATGACACCAGGAGATGGTTCAGGAACTGACGTTGGTTCAGTGTCACGGCTGTGAATTTTATTTGCCTAAGAAGAGTGGGAAATGCTCCAAAAGCCCTCACAGGGATGCCCGGTGGGTTCCCCAACTCTGAGAGCTTGCTGGACACAGGCAGGGGAAGGGGCTTCAGAGCCGGCGAACAGACCCTTCACCCAAGGGCGCCTCTGATAGCACATGTGGAGGCCAGTGGTCTTGGCCAGTGCCACCAAGGAGGTGTCCATTGAGCCAGCTCACAGACTCCATCCCAATGCCCTCGGAGGCTTCTGCCCGCCTTGCCCCCACTGGAAGGCCGGGGATGCTCAGCAGGACTGGACTGGGGAGCGGACAGGAGCAGCGATCCAGCCGGCCACGGGCAGGGCAGACCAGAAACCAGAGACCTCCCCGTCCCCCACTGCTGAAGCACTGGGAGCTGCAATCCCACAGCGCCCAAAGGCTGAAGAAGGTCCCCTGGACCGGGAGGGGCAGACCCCAGGCTGTGGGGGCACTGGGGCCCCCTGCACCGCTTGGAGGACCTGCCCTGGGGGGCCTGGACCCAGGCAGGTCTCAGAGGGCCTCTCACACTCTTGAGTCAGAGCCTGAATCACTGCACCATTCGCCCTTCAGCAGGACAGACCCCTGTGGAGGCTGAGATGGTGGGGGTGTACTCAGGTACTGCCTGCAGACCCCAGACCAGGTGGGCCTCCATGCTAAATGGGCCTCCACCCCAGGTGGGCCTCCATCCTGGNCCATTCGCCCTTCAGCAGGACAGACCCCTGTGGAGGCTGAGATGGTGGGGGTGTACTCAGGTACTGCCTGCAGACCCCAGACCAGGTGGGCCTCCATGCTAAATGGGCCTCCACCCCAGGTGGGCCTCCATCCTGGAGGGGCTTCTGCTCTAGGTGGGCCTCCACCCCAGGTGGGCCTCCATCTTGGACGGGCTTCTGCTCTGGGTGGGCCTCCACCCCATCAGGCAGGAGGGAGAAAGATCCTGGAATCCAGCCAATCCAATCCGTTATGTAAGGCCTTCTTCCTGAAAGCCTGGCAGGGAAGAGGGACATGGAGGGGGCTTTCTCCCCGCACCCCCCGAAGGTGTGAGTCAGTGAAGCCCAGCGGTTGAAGGTGGTCCTGCTGACCAAGCACAGTTGCCTAGCTGCTGTCTTCCGTGTTTTACCCAAGATGGTGACAAGTGTCTGGGGTGTCCCTCTGCCTGTCACTCAGGTCTGTAACTAGAAGCGGAATCTAAACTTGCTTTGTTTACCCTGTTAATGCAGAGCCTTTGGGGATGTTCATAAAATTTTCAGCGGAAAGGGGAGACCACCACTTTGGAGAATTTGGGGGCCTGGACCCACTGTTCTGGATGCTTCTGTACAAAACTTCTCACATGACTTCTCACAGCCCTGGAGGGGGATGGGTCTCCACTCAGAGGAGGTGGGGTAATAAAGCTGAAAGGCAGCGACCAGGTTTCCTGCAGGGCCGGCAGGGCTCTCCCCTCCATGAGGTCCTGGGTGCAGTTATCTCTTGGGTTCTAGACCCAAGCACCTCTCAGTCATTCAAGGTTCCCATAAAACTAGCTGAGCTCCTGAAGTTCTGAGTGCTCTCCATCCAGGTGGCAAAGCAGCCACTCCTCAGGCTCAGCGAGCAGGACTCCTCCCGGGGGGTAACTCACACGGCCGACAGCTGGAAGGAGAGCAAGCCAACTGATGGGCGGGGCTCAGACTCCATCTCTCTCTGCTTTGCTGATCTTGTACCTGTTCAGTTCAGTTCAGTCGCTCAGTCGTGTCCAACTCTTCGCGACCCCATGAATCGCAGCACGCCAGGCCTCCCTGTCCATCACCAACTCCCGGAGTTCACTCAGACTCGCGTCCCTCGAGTCAGTGATGCCATCCAGTCATCTCATCCTCTGTCGTCCCCTTCTCCTCCTGCCCCCAATTCCTCCCAGCATCAGGGTCTTTTCCAATGAGTCAACTCTTCACATGAGGTGGCCAAAGTACTGGAGTTTCAGCTTCAGCATCATTCCTTCCAAAGAAATCCCAGGGCCTATCTCCTTCAGAATGGACTGGTTGGATCTCTTTGCAGTCCAAGGGACTCTCAAGAGTCTTCTGAAACACCACAGTCCAAAAGCATCAGTTCTTCGGCGCTCAGCCTTCTTCACAGTCCAACACTCACATCCATACATGACCACTGGAAAAACCATAGCCTTGACTAGGCAGACCTTGGTCGGCAAAGTAATGTCTCTGCTTTTGAATATGCTATCTAGGTTGCTCATAACTTTTCTTCCAAGGAGTAAGCTCTTCTTATTTCATGGCTGCAGTTGGTAGAGTTAGGGAAGTCTTCTAAATAGGCTTTAAAAAGATACTGTTTCTTCAGGAGTGGGGGAAGGCGCAGCTTGCTGGCGTCAGCTGTCAGCTGTTTGCCCGGCTGCCCTGCCCCACCCCAGGTGGGGAGGGCACATCCGAGGGCCCCTCGGCCCCCCACCCCCGCGCCTGAGTCATGCTCACTCCCCGCCCACTGAGTTCATTGCATTACCTCTGCTGGATCCGCTCCAGACTTCCAAATTTAGCAGTCCTCTGCTTAGGCACGGCTTCTTGGAGTCCTAGGCATATCTTAATGATGCCAAAAAAAAAGTGCGCAGCCCATTAAACATGATCTGATGGCTGTCTGCAGGTTGAGCGATGTAGCTGACAGCTCAGAATGAAAGAAGATCCAGGAGGCCCCACAACTGTGCACGCAGAGCGAGCTCAGTACAAACGAGGACAGTAGATTTCGTCTTTCCAATAAACCGGAGGCTCATCCCTAGAAGCGCCCGCGGCGAACTGCTGGGGCCTCCCTAACAACCTGGCCAAGGAGGGGGCGCTGGGGCCGGGGGGCCAGGGACCCCACGTGAGAGATCGCGGGTCAGGTGCAGGCTGCCTGCACAGCTGAGACGGCCATTTAATCTAATCTGTTATCCCAACGTGGTTTGTAGGAACTGTAAACGGCACCCAGATTTTAAAGGATGAAAAAGGCCTCCACCGTTTAGTGGCCTCCGGTCTTCTCTCTGTTCTGAATATATTAGAACTGGGGAACGAAGCTCTCGTCTTCAGGTATCAAGTGAGGGGGTCAGGAGCAGGGAAGGTGGGCTTGCGGCCTGCCACCTAAGTGACCAAGAACTGCCTGGGCAGAATTCAGCTCTTCTCCAGAAAGCTGCTGGTCGTGGGCAGGCTGGATTTGCTCTTGGGGTAAAGTTCCTTCTTAATGAGCTGCAATTCTTGCTCAACAGCCAGCCCCCACCCCAGGCACTTCTCATCAAGATGATAACATCAACCCAGGTGCCGGGCAGTCTTTAAAAGTCGTAAATCTTCGCCGTCACCTAAGGGAACCTGAGGAATAAAGGGGAAACAAGTTTGCAAGAACCTTTCCCAGGTGTTATTTTGCAAGTTGAGAGCTAATTGATGGTTCTGCCACAATAGCTACAAGTGATAAAGATCGTGTAAACACTCCCCACTGGAGGCAAGTCAGGGAGTACCGGGGTATGCAGCCGCCAGATGGAGCCGCGGCCTCCCGCCGGCCAGCACCCCAGCGCGGCCTGGTGGCTCGGAAGGCCAGGTACCACCCGAGTCAAGGTGAGGAAGGTCCCCACGAGGGACAGAAGTCTAGGCAAAAAGATGGTTAGGGGGAGTGGGCAGGTGCCGCCCACCGAAGTCAAAGGCAAGGCTCTCCATGCCAACCAGGTTGCTAAGAAACAGTGGTGGAGGAGCTTGAATTTGCTCTTAGGATCCAATCTTTGCCTTCCCCCACCCCAACACACACACACACACACCAGCTTCTAAAGGACGTAAGATTCATTTTAAAGCTAGTAACTCTCTTTGCAAGATGAGGAAGGGGAGGAAAGCTACCCCATGATCCCCCCCTCCCCTGCAGCCCTGGACATGCACTGGGGCCTCAGGACGTAATGGGACTCTGGGGGCGAGAGTGGGAGAGGGGTGATAAAGCCGGGTGAGAGTTGCCACACAGAAGCACAAAGCCCATTTACATTTCCATTGGCTTTACAAGAAGAAAATGTGGAGTTTTCCTCATTTTTGCCATCGCTGAAAAATTAGCCTTTGCCTGAGCAAAAACCATCATGTTTATGTCCATGGTATCACCCCCGACTCAGAGGGAGTCTGGAGCATCAGAGAAACTTTAAAAAAAAATTACAGATGATAACATTTTCATTTGCTTCTTTATATTCCGTAGCCTGGTTTTTAACTGCATTTGCTTGGGGATTTTTTTCTTATGAAAATAGTATTATGTGTGACGTTCAGGCTTCCATAAAAATGATGAGAGCCACAGTGTCTTTGATGATATGTCTTTGGAACCTATAAATAACACCAATATAAATAAGTCCTGAAGCAACAGTGGGCAAAAGGAAGTCATGTCAGATTCCATGGCGGGCTCACCCCGGGTGCCTTTCTGTTTCACCACCTGAAAGTTCAGGAGCAAACCACTGCCTCGTCCAGGAGGGTGGGGCAGGGATGGGGGCACACCTAGGCCCACCCCCAGCGGGAGAGCCCTGCCTCTAAGACGGACCCTCTTCCACCCGAGAGGGCCAGGGACCCCCAGGGACCACACCAGCTCTCAGCATGGCCGGCGACTCGAACTAGGGAGTGAGAGGAAAAGCAAGCTGCTGAAGGAAATGCCTCTGGCTGCCACCCCCTCTTTATCTTGCCTCTGGAATTCTGCACCAATGAATCTCTCCCTGTCAGTTCTTGCTTCGCAAGAGTGTGAGCTCCTGAAAACAGGACTTAGAAGTTCTGATGATTTTTAGAGGATTAAATTGTGTCCTGTTTGTGGATTCTCCCTCCCTGAATGGCAGAGCTCTGGATCCGCACGCTGGCCGTTCTCACAGCATCAGCCTGGGTTTGGAATGACTCACTCCTGGAGAGCTGGTGCTCCGGAGGGAGCAGAAAGCTGACGTTGGGGGCCCGGCTCACGAAACTTTCAGGTCAGTTCTAGGCGACGCCTTCCCTAGTGGTCACCAAGTCCCCAGTGTCTTAGATGGTAAGGGGTCTGCCTGCAGTGCAGGAGACCCAGGCTGGATCCCTGGATTGAGAAGATCCCCTGGAGAAGGGGATGGCAACGCACTCCAGTGTTCTTGCCTGGAACACTCCATGGACAGAGGGGCCTGGTGGGCGCTGTGCATGGAGTCGCAAAGAGTCAGAGATGAAAGGGCAACTGACACACCGGACGAGCCGAGGTCAGGCCGTCCTAGCCGCGGCAGACGACGATCTGAAATAAAATGTGCACAGTCCTTCAAACTTTCTCCTTAAAAACCAAAATAAGTCCCCCGCCCCACCCTGAGGCAAATGGATCTGGCAAAATACAGGCCTCCTGTAGCAAAGGCATCCCCGGGATAAAGTGAATTAACGCGGGGGAGAACACTGCTGGGCAGGGCTGGGGGACATGTCCAGACGCGTTCTGTTCACTCACTCAGCTGTGTCTCTCTGTGACCCCATGGACTGCAGCATGCCAGGCCTCCTGGTCCCTCACCAACTAACTCCCCGNCGTTGGGGGCCCGGCTCACGAAACTTTCAGGTCAGTTCTAGGCGACGCCTTCCCTAGTGGTCACCAAGTCCCCAGTGTCTTAGATGGTAAGGGGTCTGCCTGCAGTGCAGGAGACCCAGGCTGGATCCCTGGATTGAGAAGATCCCCTGGAGAAGGGGATGGCAACGCACTCCAGTGTTCTTGCCTGGAACACTCCATGGACAGAGGGGCCTGGTGGGCGCTGTGCATGGAGTCGCAAAGAGTCAGAGATGAAAGGGCAACTGACACACCGGACGAGCCGAGGTCAGGCCGTCCTAGCCGCGGCAGACGACGATCTGAAATAAAATGTGCACAGTCCTTCAAACTTTCTCCTTAAAAACCAAAATAAGTCCCCCGCCCCACCCTGAGGCAAATGGATCTGGCAAAATACAGGCCTCCTGTAGCAAAGGCATCCCCGGGATAAAGTGAATTAACGCGGGGGAGAACACTGCTGGGCAGGGCTGGGGGACATGTCCAGACGCGTTCTGTTCACTCACTCAGCTGTGTCTCTCTGTGACCCCATGGACTGCAGCATGCCAGGCCTCCTGGTCCCTCACCAACTAACTCCCCGAGCTTCCTCAAACTCATGTCCATTGAGTCGGTGATGCCATCCAACCATCTCATCCTCTGTCGTCCCCTTCTCCTCCTGCCCTCAATCTCTCCCAGCATCGGGGTCTTTTCAGATGAGTCAACCCTGCATCTAGTGGCCAAATTACTGGAGTTTCAGCTTCAGCATCAGTCCTTCCAATGAATATTCAGGACCGATTTCCTTTAGGATGCGCTGGTTGGATCTCCTTGCAGTCCAAGGGACTCTCAACAGTCTTCAACACCACAGTTCAGAAGCATCACTTCTTTGGCGCTCAGCTTTGTTTACAGTACAACTCTCACATCCATACCTGACCACTGGAAAGTCCCTAGCTTTGCCTGGACTGACAGTTTTCACGTAAATGAATGATTAGCAAGCAGACGTTGCCGGTGAACCAGGCACAGTGTGGCCCGAGGCTTCTGAGCTGTGGGACCTGGGCCACGGCAGCTGTGGCGGCGCAGACTCAGCCCTGTGAGTCTGTGGGTACCGGGCATCTCCCCATCACTCAGCAACTTGGAGACTAGGAGATGCCGGGACCTGGACTCCCCACCGACCCCCGTCGGGAGGGGCCGCTCAGTCCCGGGGCGGGGCCCTGCAGTAGCTGCCGCAGGACAGGGCCGGCGGCCGAAGGCCCCTCCAGGGCCGGTCGCATGTGCCTGCTCAGCTGTGTGCATTAGTGAGGCCTGCCGTTTTGGTTTTAACTTAATAGAGTTCATTTAAAACGACTTTGTCGCTGCTGCAATCGGAATCATTTGCTGTTTCTAAATACAGGCCTATTTAAAACAAACAACCCTCTTAAATCCTAAAATGAGTTTTCTAAAACTATAGCATAATTTACAAGGATTAGTAAATCTGAACCATTTCTTAGGTGTGACTCCTGGAGGGACTCGGGCTTCCGTCGGGGAGGATTGTAACTGTTTATGAGCAGTTCTGATGCAGGTGGGGCCTGAAGTCCAGGTCAGGTAGGAGCTGTTCTGAGCCGAAGAAACAGCCCCAGGAGCCCTTGTTCGGCTCATGGTGGAGAATCGGAGCCTAGTGGGTTTTCTGCAGAAGCACCCTGGCCCCTCATGGGGACTGGCTGGGCCACAGATCCTCGCTTTTCCCTGGAAGAAGGTGTTCTCAGGGGCCCTGTGGCACCTCCTGACTGCCCTCAACCCCAATACTGACACCGACCCTGAATCTGGTTGTGGTTTGCACGCTTGCAAGAATTCACAGCTACCTCCTCCAACACTCCACGCAATCCCCAAACGGGGGAAACTGAGAAGCGCAAGCATCTTCTAACAATAAGTAAAGTGATGTAGTCCTCTTACCCGTCCCTTGACCCCTCCCCTCCCCCCCCTCCTCTCTTCCTTCCGCTCC
>SJYA01004118.1:25518-52247 GCA_006410615.1 Neotragus moschatus
CCCCGCCCCCCCCCCCCTCCCCCCCCCCCCCTCCTCTCTTCCTTCCGCTCCCCCCTCCCCCACAAACGCCGCCTCTCCCCACGAGTCTCACAGGTGACCACCTCGTCCTGCAGGGAGGGGACTCATCCTGCGAGGGTGGCTGCTGACCCCCCCCCCGAGACCGCCTCCTGGGCTGCCCATCTGGGCCAGGCCTGCGGACACTGCAGCCCAAACAGAGCCAACCCCAAAAGCGGGCGTCTCCTCGGAACGCTTGGCAGAGCCTGTCAGGCCAGCGTACTTCAGAGGATCATCCAGACGCACTTAAAACGCAGGGACAGCAGAACCTGAGGTTTGATCACAGTTATCGGAGCCAAAAGAGTTACATTGAAAATAGATCATTTGGCCACACTCAGCAAAGTCAGGGCCTGCGAATGGTTCTGAACGGTCTGGGCGAGCAGGGCCCTCCTCTGACCGGCTGGTGATCTGAGACTGTTGGTGAGCGTGGCCAACCGCACCCCTGTGTTAGGAAAGCCCTGCGCTCCAGGGCTGGGCCTTTGGGCAGGCGGGCAGCCCCAGCCCAGGCTCCGCCGCACGGGTGGGCAGCTTCCCTGGGTCTGCGCTGCTCACTCACAGTCTGGCGTGCACACCCGTGGACAAGTGGGCAGATTCCACTGCCTCCTCTGAGTCCTGAGCTCAAGCAGAACACAGCTCTGCAGACTGGAGCTCCTCCTCTTTGGTCACTCAGCTCTGCCCAAAGCTACTGTGAAAACAGGAATATTTGACTGTGCTTGTGAGTCAGGAAGTTTTAACTCACTACCATCTCCAAATGTGTGTGCGGTGCTAAGTCGCTCAGTTGTGTCCAGCTCTTTGTGGCCCCGTGGACTGTGGCTCACTGGGCTTCTCTGCCCATGGGCTTCTCCAGGCAGGAACACTGGAGTGGGCTCCCAGGCCCTCTTCCAGGAGATCTTCCCGACACAGGGTCGGAAGCCGAGTCTCCTGTGGCTCCTGCATTGCAGGCAGACTCTGCCGCTGAGCCACCCTGAAGACCATGCCGTTACTAAGTGTCTCCCCCTTTCAATCTGATCGCTGCATGTTCAGCTCACCCTTCGTGTTTGGTGGCCTTGGCCCCTTGTGCAGAGAAATCACCTTTCAGACTATGCAAACGGCATGAATTTTCAATCACTGAACGACTCGTTCAGACCAGCAAGAGCGGTTCCCTTTGTTTCCAGAGATTCAGGAAACAGACCTACCTACCAGCCACCCCACCTGCAGTTGTGTCTCGCTCCGATTAAAGAGAGATCAGTAAAGGAGGGGAAGCCGTTTCTACCGGAGGAACTTTGCTGCTGCGGCCCACAGCTGACATCCTCTGCCTCGTGCTAAATGGAGCTTAACCCAGGGGAAGGACCACATCTGGAAAAGATGCCGAGGTGGCCGCAAAGGAGACGCGGAGGAGAAAAGCACTTGGAACGAGGCTGAGGGGCCGTGGCTCGGGGGCCAGCGGGGACGTCTCTGGACAGCAGCGCAAGCTTGCATTGATCACTTTTACATTATCAACATAATAAAGTTCTTTAAAAACCTCTCTGCTCGAGAGAAAAAAAAAAAGAAAGAAAGCACAGCTACTGTCCCTTCGAGTGTATAGGATCTTCACTGGCACCGATTCTTCAGCATTATCTTTTGCAAATTGTTAAATCGCATTTCCTTTCGAAGTTGGCCTGGTCACTTTTCCTCCCACACAGTGTGTTCAGGAAATTCCAAACAGAGGGGGAATTTAGAGTAGAGGGAAAGATACAGACCCAAAACACACCCTCGTATTTTAGAAAGGTTTGCTTTCATAAGGGAAGAGAAACTCATCGTGGTAGAAAAATCGTCCTTTCAGTTTGACTTCTGGGGGAGGGGGGGTTCAATTTCCATAAAGATGTGGTTTTAAATCTATATATTTTTAATGAGATTGACTTGTTTCAAGCTATGTGGAGGTATGGTTATGTTCTTCACCGACAAGAGAGAGAGAGAGAGATTTATTTCCCAGAAACCACAGAATACCAAAATCTCCCTGGAAGGGATAGCCCCCACCCCCTATCTCTCCGCTCCCCAGAGCCGGCCCCCCTCCACTGAAAACAGATAAAGCCTGTGATTTATTTGGGGAGCACCCGCTTTGCTCGGGGCGGGGAGGGGGGTAAGCACTGCACTCCTCCCGCGAGGGTGCGACTGGAGCGAGGAGGGGCTGGGAATGCGACCCTCCCCAGCTTCCTGTCGGGTCTGCAGAGTGGAAGCATCTCATTTAATTAACAGAAGAAGATAAATGATGGTCTGTGAGTTCTACTCACAGTCATATTTCAGCAGTTGTACCTTTCTAATACATATTCTTTGTTTTTCCAACTCTAATCTGAAAGAGTTTGCAATGTCAGCAATAAATGAGAGTTAATAGGATTTGCCTTTTATGAGGAGAAAAATATACATAGAACTCAGCCACGAGAAGAAAATGAAAAGCCTGCTTAATCGGCAAGAGTAGAACATTTTGCCACAGCAGATGAGCTAATATACACCCACCAATGCGTCTCCCCCCGAGTCTAACGCAACCTACAGAAAGAGCCACGTGATTTCGTGACTTCCTCCCCCAAAGTCAACCGAAGGACCCCGGTGATTCTGACAACGCTTTAAATTTACTAGTGATTACTAACGCTAGAAGTCCTCAACTTTATAAATCATTAAACCCTGGCAGAGCCTGGAAATGTTGTGGGTTTGGTTCCAGACCACTGGAATAAAGCAAATATCACAACAAAACGAATCACACAGGAGTTTTGGCTTCCCAAAAGATACGTTTGCACTGTGGAGTGGTCCATAAGTGCACTTAAAAAAAAAAAACAATGCACACACCTTCATTAAAAATACTTTGTTGCTAAAAATTGCACCCTCATCGGAGCCTTCGGTGAGCCATGGAAGCAGCATCGCGGACTGCAGGTCAGGTTCACCATGAGGCACCAGTGATGGTGGAAAGGTTCGGAATCTTTTGAGAATCACCAGCGTCTGACTCAGAGACGCAAAGTGAGCAAAAGCTGCTGGGAGAACGGTGCCAGTGGGCACGTCTAATGCAGGGTTACCGGAAAGCTTCGATCTGTAAGGAAAGACACAGTGCCTGCCGAGCGCCACAAAGGGAACCACAGCAAGATGAGATGGGCCTCAACTGTCCGCAGGCTTCCGGGGAGAAGGAGCCAGAGGGGCCGTGAGCGTCTCTGTACCTCATGGCGCTGGAGCCTGCTGTGCAGATTCTGATTTCATCAAATCGGAACAGAAAGTCCAGGAACTCAATAGAACGCAGACGAAAATGCGAACACCCGTAAGATGACCTCTGCGGTCACTGCCTTGAAGAGGAATTTTTTTCATAAACGGCGTGGGGTTCAGCACTTGCACAAAGGCGCGATTTGATCCATACCTCACACCACTCACCCCAGAGAACTGGCTTCTGAGATTCTAAAGGAGAGAAATAGAATTCCTTCTCTGGTCGTTGTTAGCCATTCTTTTTAGATGGTTTATTTAATAGACCTGTCGTGCTTCCCTTGGGGCTCAGCTGGTTAAGAGTCCACCTGCCACGCAGGAGTCCCCAGTTTGAGTCCTAGTTTGGGAGGACCTGCTGAAGAAGGGATGGGATGCCCGCCCCAGTATTCTGGGGCTTCCCTGGTGGCTCACAGTTTCAGAGACTAAGAGGTAGACCTCTGCCAGTGCCAACCTGAACCAGAAGGGCCGAAAAGGGGTTCTCCAGGGGCTCAGCCTCACCTGCAGAGCCTTCCCGTCGCCACAGTGCAGGACCCTGGGGGCAGGACCCAAGGGGGCGGCCACCACTCACCCAACTCACATGACCGGGTTATGGATTCACAGTGAAGTGGACTTTGGTTTCTGGACTTTACATGTTAAAAATTAGATTTCATTTTATCTTAATTTTGGAGTTGCCTGGGGGCACTAAAATGTCTGGCTTCACAGAGTTTGGACTGGTCCCCACTCCAGGCAAGTTAGTAGTGAATTTTTTTTTCTTCCAGGTGGAGTCAGGGAACATTGTGTTTCCTCTAGAGAGGGTCACGTGGCATTTACGCCACCAGGACCCCACGGCGTGTGCAATCGCTTCTGAGGACAGAAGCCTCCTTTCATTACTGATGCGATCCAAAAGTCCCCTTCAGGATCTGCAGGCCCCACCAGACGCTGGGGCGCTGGCTCAGACCATAGCCTGCGGTCACACGGGAAGCTGAGGCTGACCAGTGCATTCTAGCGAGATGAGAAGTGGCAGGGTGACTTTTATTGAGATGCCAGCGTCCTCACAAAGATCACCGAACACCCGGCCACTGTGAGGCCTCCTGTAGTAGTGTGTCACTGTGGCCGTCTTGGGTTTTGTGCAAAGTCTCCCAAAGACAGTCACGGTGTAGCCCCCCATCCATCAAGTCCGTCTCCCAGACGCCAGCCGAAGGCCAGCCTCGTGAACCCACCTTTCCAAACCAAGCGGTCTCAGGCCAGCTGTGCTAACCCTCTCTGCACAGAATTTATTCTCTTCAACAGATTTTTGGAGTGTGGCGGCTATTGTCCATTAAATATCTGTTTTTAAGTTGGGAACTTACGTTACAGGGTGTGAAGAAGTCCCTGAGACTGAAGAGTCAATGGAGGCGCAGCGAGGTGTGCGGGCAGGTTGATGGCTGTGTCTTCCTCTTTCAGCTGCCTTGCAGGGTTTATATTAACGTCACATCGATAATAAAAAACATTAAGTATTGGAAATTAATGGAAGCCCTGGTGCCCGGAAGTCCCCAGCATAGAGGCTAGGAGAGAAGTTCTCGGTCCCAGGCCGAGGTCACGGCACCCTGGGACACCTCCCCCTGGAAACAGCCATCTCCAGCCTGGGGGTGGTCATCGCCTCCTCACAGGCATTCTGGCAAAGCTTGAATTTAACTCCCATTGACTGCACTGTTTTATTGATTGAGAAAGAACCGATCTTGACTGGGTTAACACACGCGTGGGATCTGACCCACGGCCCAGCCCCCTCTCTCATTCCATTATTAAGAACCCCAGGCCACGGATGGACACAGAGGGTGTCCCCACGGCACCAGTCATGTGATACCGAATAGTGGCGTCAGTCTGTCTGAACATCTTCCGACTGTCAGATCACCTAATCTAACCAGACCAGGCCAGAGGAAATGGGCATTGGTTAAGAAAGAATTCTGATAAAAGGTGAACCGAAAAGATGCCTCCATGCTTAAATCCCCTAGCATCACTGACTTTTCAGTTGAAATGGGAGGAATACGGAGGCTGCTACTGATGAGCTCAAAAACGTTTCCAGGAAATGACATAATGTCAGACTTGAAAGTGTGAAAGTGGCTCGGAAGCACTATTTGTCATCTCTTTCCGAGTGGACACGAGTGTCTGGTCATGAAAATTAACTGAGGGCAGGCCCTGGTCTGGAGAAGGCAATGGCACCCCACTCCAGTATTCTTGCCTGGAGAATCCTGGGGACGGGGGAGCCTGGTGGGCTGCCGTCCATGGGGCCGCACAGAGTCGGACACAACTGAAGCGACTCAGCAGCAGCAGCCCTGGTCGGACAGCTACTTCAGAGGCTGAGGGCGTGTGCAGAACGGGCAGGTACCGTGTGAGCGGCCGAGCTCCTTGCTGGCCCAGGGGCTGGGGGGCTGGGGCTGGGGCTGGGGGCAGCCTCCTGTTTTCCTGGCCTGCAATTGCTGCTGCTTCGGTTCCTGGAGCCCACCACGTGCGGTGGGTGTGGGCGCTGGAGTGGCTGCAGGGCAGCCCTCTGCAGAAAAAAACCTAGCCCATCGTTGCAGGGAAGCCACCCCAGGTGCCATGGCCTGAGTTGTGGTGAAGACGTTCCAGATGACCGTCCACTGCAGCCGGGTTCAAGTGCCTCTGAGCAGAGCTGGGGGGCTCGGGCAGGCAGCCGGGGGTGAGGAGCCCCACCCACCGCGGTGTAAATACCCCAGCCCCTTCCCCGGCATCCCAAACCACTGGCGCTCGGCAGCAGAGTCTCTGTGGGTTGGATCACCCAGCGGGTGCCATCATCTTAGGCAAACTTGCTTTTCCACTGTCTGGTGACAATATGACTATGATTTAGACGGAGTTTTCTGTCTGCAGATGAAAGACTCAAGTTTTTTCCGAAGGTGCCGTTTCTCTTTAATGGGATGGGTCACATCCCCATAGCAGGGCCAGAAGGAAACTGAGAAAAGATGTTAGCAGTGACCTTGCAGGATATAAAATGCACCCTTGAATTCTCCCTGTGGCATTGCCATATTTCCAATTGGAAACTTATATTGTTGGAACACAAACGTGTTTTCTTCCTAGAAGTATTTAAAAAAAGAAAAAATCAGCGTGTGCAGACCACAGTGAAGCCCTTGGCTTCGACCTTTCATCTGTTAGAGACACAACGGCTCAGAGGCTGGTGGCCAGGCCCCCCGGCTGCAGGCAGGTCCCGGCAGGTGTTTGCCAGGAAGCAGGTCATCAGAAGCCGGGGCTGATCGGGACAGTCCCTACACAGTACAAATGAGCCCCATCAAAGCACAGCAGCAGAGAGATCCATCAGGGAGGCAGCCTTCTGTGCCTCAGCCATCCCCGCTCCCGGACCTGGAAGGGAAACCCAGTGGCTGATTCAAAAAGTGACAAAAACCTCGGGCAGAGGAAAGATTCAGTACCAGACTGTGTCCTTGAGGGAGGCCGAAGAGTCCTTCAAAATGCAAAGAGACAAAGGTTCTTCAGAGACGGGAAACCTCAAAACCGTGTTTCCAGGATCCCAGGACGTGAAGCTGGGAGGTCCTCGGAGGCCCTGCAGGGGATGTTTCCCCCCAAGCCTCTTAACAAGAGGAGGGCTAGTCAGTGTGGGGACAAAGTGCAGCGCAGGGTCCACTTGGCCTCTCCTGGGGCAGCCCCCACCCCAGGTACGAACGCACTGAGTTTCCGGGAATGTTGTGAGTTGAGCAAGGATTGTTGCTGTTCACTCGCTAAGTGCTGTCTGACGCTCTGTGACCCCGTGGACTGCAGCACACCAGGCTTCCCTGTCCATCACTCTCTCCCTGAGTTTGTTCAAATCCATGTCCATTGAGTCGGTGTTGCCATCCAGCCATCTCATCCTCTGTCATCCCCTTCTCCTCCTGCCTTCAATCTTGCCCAGCATCAAGGTGCTTCCCAGTGAATCACCTCTTCCCATCAGGTTAGCAAAGTGTTGGAGCTTCAGCTTCAGCATCAGTCCTTCCAATGAACATTCAGGGTTGACTTAGGGTTGATTGGCTTGATCTCCTTGCAGTCCAAGGGACTCTCAAGAGTCTTCTCCAACATAATACTTGAAAAGTGTCAATTCTTCGGCACTCAGCTTTCTTTATGGTCCAACTCTCACATCCATACATGACGACTGGAAAAGCTTTGACTAGATGGACCTTTGTCAGCAAAGTGATGTCTCTGCTTTTTAACACACTGTCTGGGTTTGTCATAGCTATTCTTCCGAGGAGCAAGCATCTTTAATTTCGTGATTGCAGTTTACTGTCAACATTGATTTGGAGCCCAGGAAAATGAAATCTGACACTGTTTCCACATTTTCTCCACGTATTGGCCATGAAGTGATGGGACTGGATGCCATGATCTTAGTTTTTTGAATGTTGAACGGAGGGCTTTTTGCAACCCAAAGAAATTTGGAATTCTATTTTACAAATAAGGAAACAAAGTTCCCCAGGGGTCAGTGCCCTCCTAGGAAGAAAGATCTAGAACGTGGCTCTTTCCACTCAGCCCTGCAGCTCCCAGGTGATGGCAACCTGGGCCCTGGAAGCAGAGTCAGGAATGGGGTACCGGAGGCGTCAGACGACACTGTGGCTGAGAGGGGGCGGCGGCTGTCTGGGGGCGATGGCGTTGTCTGTCCTTTTCCTCTTCCGGCCCATGATGCCAAGGCCAGTGGAGTCATGACCCCCGAAGATGCTCAGGCCCTGTTTCTCTTGAACCTGTGGCTGAGTTGTGCTCAGTGACGAAGACTCTGCAGAGGGGATCGAGGACATGGAGCACCATCCGGGCTCCCCGGAGAGGCAGAGTCTCTCCTTGTGAGCCCTTGAGTAGACCCCGTCTCTGCCTGGAGGCAGGAGAGCGGAGACATGTGAAGGCTGAGAGGGGCGTGCGTGGCTGCTTCCAGGGGGCCACGGGCGGGCACGAGAGGCACCCCGGGGACCTGCTGGGGCGCGACCAGACTCGGCTGGTCTCCTGCAGCAACACGGGGCCTCAGTTCCACAGCAGGATGACCTGAACTCCGTGAGCAACAGGTATGAGCTTGGAAGTGGTTGCACGTCCAGGGCCCCGGGGAAGGTGAGCGGCCCTGCCGAGACTGGGATGGGCTGTGCTGCTGGGGACGTGGATGTACAAACATGCCTTCTAGTCTCTGCTCTCAACTCTTTTGAGCGTTTAGTCAGGAGCGCAGTCGCTAGACCAGGCGGCAGTTCTGATTTTGACGTTGTAAGCTTGCTCCATACTGTTTTCCACAGTGGCCGCGACACTTTACATTCCCACCGGCAGCGCACAAGGCGTGCTAACTTGCCTCCATCCTTGGCAGCCCTTTGGTAGCTTCTGGACGTTTCTGATGTCCACAGCAGCACAGCCCATCAGAGTCTTGGCAGGGCCGCTCACCTTCCTGGGGGCCCTGGACGTGCACCAGTCCTGGGCATGCAGTGGTGTCTCTGCAGTTTCGAGTCACCTTTCTCTGCTCCCCAGTGATGCCCAGCATCTCTTCATGTGCTTGTTGCCCACTGTATATCTCCCTTGGAGGAACGTGTTCAAGCCTCTTGCTCACTTGATAATCGCGTTGCTTCCTCATGGGCGAGTTGCACCACTTCTTCGTGTAGTCTAGATATTAAACTCTTGTCCCGTGCGTGATCTTTCTCCCCCTCTGCAGACTGCCTTTTTACTGTGCCTCTTGATAAATAAGAAGACTTACTGCCTTTGAAGGATTAATTGTCCTTCTGAAGAAACCATAAGCTAAGATTAAAAACTATAAGAAATTAAATGAGCTTATGCAAACACTTAACATAGTACTTAACATACCGTTGTGTCCAATAGGCGTTAGCTTTAGCGTGCCGGAGGGTTTAATTGCTCAGTCATGCCCCACTCACTGTGACTTCATGGACTGTAGCCCACCAGGCTTCTCCACCCATGGGTTTCCCCGGGCAAGAATACTGAAGGAGGGGATCATCCTCTCCAGGGGATCATCCTGACCCTGGGATCAAACGCGCGTCTCCTGTTTCCATTGCACTGACAGGCAGATTCCTTACCACTGTACCACCTGGGAAGCCCTAGAATTAGTGGATACCTAGTCTAACAATAATACCATTGCTTTAGAATTTCAGACCTTAAAAAAATTTTCCACTAGGAATCATTTTGCAAAGCATTTTAAATTCCAAAGGTAATCAGCCTCCTTATTTATAAACATGTCTTATTAAGGGACTAAATAAGCAGTACTGGCTTAATAATCATGGGTTTTACACTTAGAATTTTTTCATGCCGAGTGTTGAGACCTTGGGGGGGTTCTTTGAGCCAAATCTGTTCTCAGCCACAGACTTCACTGCCGCTGAAGCACATAGAACCGTAATACGGTGGCGTTGCCGACTAGTCTGAGCTTCAGTGCCCCAACTTGAAAAACGAGCCTTGGGTTAAATGGGCTTGCATGCTGGAAATGTCTTCTTTAAGAGAGAAACATTTAAAAGCCAGCGTTCAAGTATGGTCCGTCTGCAGCCAGCGGCCTCCTCAGTTTCCTTGACCACTCGGGAGCTCTGCTGATCCCCAGTGCTGTAACGGTGGTGTTGACACCTTCCGGTCCTCTGACCACCTGGCTGGGAGCCACGTTTCTCTCTCCCGTCGGTCTGCGGCGAGTCACAGCCAGCATCGCCCACCTTCACCATCTGCAGGATTGCATGACCAGCCAGGCAGATCGATGGAGGAGCATCGGAGTCCCCCCGGTGACGTTGAAGCCGTGCCGCTGTCAAGCTGATGACGGGCACTCTTTGTCACCAACAGAGCTATGTTGTGACCTGAAAAGGGGAGAAGTTCTTCGTTTATTCAACCAGTAACTCTGAGCCTGGCAAGTGCTCCATCCTGGAAATGAAGTGTGCCTGGGTAAACAGTGATTTGATCAACCTGCAGACTATGTGTGCTGTGATGGATACCAAGATCTTCTCCTTGTTAAGCTGCCGCAGAACAAGAGCCCTTCTGTTTCGACCTGTTGCCTGAAGATGGACCATTCTGACTGGCTGGGTTCATCCAGCCAGTCATTCGACTATGCACTTCCTCAAAGACAATTTGCATAACTCAGTCTGGAAATGCAGAAGTGAGTGACGTGCTCACAGGCTGACCATTTCACCTGCGTTTCCTTGCAGAACCATGGCTGCACTCTCCTCAGGGCCCCTGGCTTTGTTTGGTCTTGCGTTCCAGCCCTTAAATGATGAGATACTGTGAGCCAGTGGCTGACATGGTCTGCACAGTGACACAGTCCTCTTGGCCAAAATAAATTCAGACAAAGCAATTAAAGGCTGCCCCCTTTGAAATGCTCCGAGTTGCCCAAAGCCAGCTGTGTGCATAAATTATAAAATCCAAAGCCAATGGATTCCTCGGCCTATTCCACATCACAAAATCACCCAAAGCCAGAGGAGAATCAGATGAATGCCAAAGACCGCATCTCACATGACCTGACATTCCTGGGATGGCAGATCAAAGTGGATCTTCAGGAGTGGAATTTAGCTCAAGTGGAAGTTGGCAAATGAACCTTGAGTAAAAGTTGATGAATGAGACAATTCTTCTGGAAGTAACTCTGTTACCTGTTTGCCTTGCCCCTGTTTCCAATGGACAGAAGTCTATCAGGGGAGGGGGGATTTTTAAATAATTGTTTCTGCCTGGAGACTAAATAATAACTGGGTTTTATTTCTTTTACATCTGAGGTGGAAACACAACACTCTGGCTGGTGGGCAAGCTGTGGGGCAGTGGTTCCCTAGCCCCGCCCAGCCCACGGCACCCAGAGCCCACGCAGCAAGTCAGACGTGTGCGGCGTGGAGGGGCTCTGAGCAGTCAACCAACTGTGCTTGGACAGCATCTTCCCTCTTCTGAGTTTACATGCTATGGTTAGGAAGAGAAAATGCCCTTTCCTTCACCAAAGGCAGTGTCAGAGCAGAGTCAGAGTTGTGTTTTCTGTTGACTTTTAATGCCTTCTCTTGTTTAAATAAAAGTTGGCAAACTTTCCTGCAACCTACGATACACACATTTTCCTTACAAGTCTTTGAAAATTGAGAATTCCCAATTTTCCAAATCCATTCTCACAGCAAACACTTTACACAGTGGTCCGGGGCTTGGATTTGAGGAACGTGGGTGGTGGATACAGAAGGGCCAGTGGGGGGACACATGCAGGGCAAGCCCGCATTCCGTGGGCTCAGGCCGACCTCGGGCTGGACGGCTCCCCTGACCCCTGAGCCCCTCCACCCTGGGCGGGCACCCTCCTTGGTTCCGAGCACCCCTGGGTAGCAGCCGTGGAGGTGCGGAGATGGTGGATCCGCAGCAAACGCTGACAAATGGCTTCAGGAGGATGAAGAGGTCTTGCTAAGAGGACACGTCCCTCTGGCTGTGGACTGGGGTCCAGCCCAGTGGGTTACAGGCTTCCCGTCAGGCCATGTAGAGCCGCTGGGCGGTGACGCAGCCTTGGTCCTGCCTTGCCGGAGATGCCCAGTCTGGGGGGACACGTGCGGTCAGAGGCACTCTGACCAGCCAGCCAATCTGCCCGTGAGGATGGCAGGGCCGTGCTCCGCATGCAGGCTCCACCGAGCCCCGCAAACCCTCCAAGCGGCAGGCAGACACCAAGCAAACGAGGGGGGGGGACTCCCAACGCTGGGCCCGGCAGCCCTGAAGGCTTTGCTTGTTCTGCAGGTCCTCTGCTCTTCGCTGGCCGGAGGGGTGGGCGGCCGAGACTGACACCCGCGGCAGTCCAGCCGGAGGCCAGGCAGGCTCAGCTGGCGCCGGCCACAGCTGCACCATCCACAGTGTGCTCTCGAGCCATCGAACCATGTGGACCCATCCACATTCTGTGCTGAGGACTTAACAGGAATGATGGGTTGACCAGAAAAAGCTAAACGACTGAGTGAGGGGCTTAGAAGCTTGGACTCCTCGTTGTCCCCCAAGTCCCTGTCATCAGAAAAGCAGTGTGGGTCGCTAACGATGAGGAGGGCTGACCCCTGGTCAGCCTGATGTGGATGCTGAACCTTGAAGACCAGGGACAGGGATGTGGCTGCTGCCTGGAGAGCCAAGTTCACACGGACGGGCAGAGACGCCAACACAAGTGTTGGGAGGGCCCAGGAGGAGCTCGACCCCCCTTCTGGGGACAGGCCCACCCTCATCAGCCGAAAGTCCTCTCTCCTTGGAGTGGCAGGGAATCCCACCCCTGGGACCCTACTAATGAGATGCCCTTAGAGGGCCTTTTGACCTAATTCAGCCAGCTCAGTGGCATTTTACTTAAAAGCCCTTTGGGTTTTTATCTCTCAGACACATGCCTTGTGTTGTGTTTTGCTTTTTTTCCTTCCAGATTAGCTGATGGGAAGCAGGAAGCGAAGTTCATACCCTGCTCCCTCCCACCCACGGCGTCCCCACCCTTCTGTCCCCTTCTTCTCCAGCTCTGCCCCTTCAGAGACGTGGATGTCGCTTTCGGTGGATTCAGAAACCACTTCACAGTCTCCCAGCACCAAGGTCGGGCAGGACTATAGCGTCACCGTTACTTCACAAATGGGATTTTGGACTTGCAGAGCTTAAAAAAGCACTGCCTGTTTATCAAAAAGAATGCGGGTAAAAATCATAACAGATATCAGACAAGTTTGTTGCAGATAACAACGAAGAAGAAAGGGGAATATCATCCTTTGATGAATCTGTACATTATGGATTTCCCCATATTTTGTCATATGCTTTAGCCACCTGATGCAAACAGCCAACTCACTGGAGAAGACCCTGATGCTGGGAAAGATTGAAGGCAAAGGAGAAGAGGGCAGCAGAGGATGAGATGGTTGGATGGCGTCACCGATTTAATGCACAAGAACTTGGGCAAACTCTGGGAGATAGGCAGGGCCAGGGAGGTCTGGCGTGCTGCAGCCCGCGGGTCGCAGGGTCAGGCGTGACTGAGCAGCTGAATTCCAGTGCATCTTGTCAGCTCCTCTTCCTGAAGCTGGGGCTGTGACATGGTGATGTGGGCGTCCACCTGGGTGTCAAGTGCTCGCTGGCGTAAAAATAGGGACTTATCATTTCAATTTCAGTATTCTTTCCTGCCACCGCTGGGCTTCAGACTTTCGATAGGTCTGAAGCACTCTGCGTGGTTTCAGCTGCTGTTAAGTGTCCGCTCTTGACCCTGAGGACTTTGCTCTCAGGTGTATGTCTCCTTGATTCATCATACGCTGTCTTTGTTTATTTCACCCCTTCTTCTTACTTGATTTCTGCTTTTGTTTGCCCTGAATAGAATTTAAATTTTTACTAGTCAAACTGTTGAAGTTCAGGTTTGATCTCTGGGTTGGGAAGATCCCCTGGAGAAGAAATGGAAGCCCACTCTGGTGCTCTTGCCTGGAGAATCCCATGGACGGAGGAGCCGAGTGGGCTTCAGTCCATTGGGTCGCTAAGAGTTGGACATGACTGAGCAACTTCACTTTCACTTTTCACTTTCATGCACTGGAGAGGGAAAAGGCAGCCCACTCCAGTGTTCTTGCCTGGAGGATCCACGGACAGCTGGCAGGCTCCAGTCCATAGGGTCGCACAGAGTGACGGAAGTGACTCAGTATGCATATTTTGACAGTTCTTCCCAAAACCAGAACAAGGTAACAAAGATGGACTTACTCCTCTTCCTAAACCTCCGTGGTTTTATCTTTTGTGTTTTGAATACTGTTACACACCTTAAATTTATTTTGGGGTAAGATGTACATTCCTATTTTATCAGATGGACTATTTGCATTCAGATTTTCTGCATATGTTATTTTTCCCCCAGATGAGTAGCCAAAAGTGTCATCATGAAGTCAATGTCTCATCATTTTCTTGTCAACATAAATGCTCCTTTGTGCTTTGGTAGATGGCTTTCTGTCCTCTTTCCTCAGATGAGGCACACAGTTCCATGAAGTGTTCCATCTTTTCCTAGGCAAGTACTCAGTGATTCTAATTACTAGAACTCTTTCTTTTTTTCTTGACTGTGCTGTGCAGCTTGCAGGTTCTCAGTTCCCCGACCAGGGATTGAACCTGGGCTATGGCAGTGAAAGCCCAGAATCCTAACCGCTAGACCACCTAGGTGGGTCTTGCAAAGTAATATGACTAATTCTGAAAGACCTGTTTTTGAAAGAAGTCATCTATGGATAAAAAATAGGTAATGACTAATGTAAAAAATTCGCACTAAGCCAATAATAGAAAAGCGAAAGAGAAACATTTGTATCAACAAGCTGGAAGCAGAGGCAGAAGCCAGGATTATCAAATACCATGTTGACACAGAGTCAAGAGCGAGCTCTAATTCTGAGGAACAGAATCCTCCTTTACAAAGAATGCCAAGGAGCAGCATTAGCAAGGTGAAGTCCCGGGATAACCGAGGTGCTGTGCACTTAGGGTGGGCAAACCAATTCCACGTGTACGGGGAGGGAAAGCCCCGGATTACCACAGCCTCTTGTGGAAAAGACCCGGGGCTTTAACTCACCACAAGTGCAGGGTCAGCCGTGGGGCGAGTCTGGGCAGCACCCGCGGATTTACCATCTCCACGGCAACCAGAGGTAGCTGAGTTCCCCCTCGGTTCTGAGCTCCCCGCCCCTGGCTTCCTGACACTGGGCCCCCAGGAAGCCAACAGCCCCCCTGGGGCAGGCACTCCAGTCTTCATCCACTGAAGCTCTCGGGGGAGACACAATAAATATTTTGGAAGTAACGGTCCCTGTCTAGACTAGAAATTCCTTACGATTATTTTAGATTTTCAATCTGTTCCCTCAAAATGAGGTTTTTAGAAAAATAACCCACAGAAATTATGAAATTTTAATAAGAAGGCCACGAACCGCTCTCCATACACCTTTTCAAAAGATGCTCCAAGGAGTATCTCATCTGCACTTGCATCAAGGAGACAGAACACAGGTGAAAGGGAGGCGACCCCAGAAACTGTAACCCGCCAGGCTCCTCTGTCCACGGGATTCTCCAGGCAAGCGTCCGGGAGTGGGTTGCCGTTTCCTTCTCCAGGGGATCTTCCCCCCCAGAGATCGAACGGGCACCTCCTGCCTTGGGGGGCTGACTCTTTACCACGCAGCCACCTAGGAAGACCGTTCTGGGCGGCACAAGATGCTGAAGTTGATCCTGAGACGGAAGACACTACAGGAAAGAGGAAAGCAGTACGAACGTGAGCCTGAAAGCATATCTGATCTCTGCAGAAAATACAAAGACGGACAGCGGAGCAACGCTTCCCCCTTACTTTGGAACACTGGCTCAGTTTAGGAAACGGAAGAGACAGACGGAAAAGAGGAGCCGGAAGTCAGAGGAGGGCAGGGAACAGAGGGAACAGCAAGCGAAGGACAAGGAGGAGGAGCAGGGAAGGAAGGCTCGGGCACACTGGTCTCTGGAAATGCCAGACAAACGGATGAGTTGCAGAAAAATAACAAATGGAACTGTCACACCAGCTCTCAAAGACCCTCAGTGCGCTCAGCCTCCTGAAGCCGGCCTCCGGCCTGCGGCCTCCTCATCCGGGCGGGCTGCTCCCGGTCACGGCCCTGTGACAGAGGAGGGAAGCCCCACGGGCAGCAGCGGCCTTGCTCCCCCAGGTCCTCCATCAGCCGCTGGGGGGACAACGTCCATGTCGGCGGCCGAGCTCAGAATGCATCTTCTCCTGAAATCAGCTCCAGGGAGTCAGCAGCACTGAGCAGGACCAGCTGAGCTTCCTGCGGGCTGGCCTGGGACCTTTGCCACCGTCTATGGGGCTGTTTTGGGAACTCGCTCATGAGCTTTCGGAGGTCAGTCCGTTCATAAGCTGAAGACTGCTGATCCTTGCCACAGACCTATTTGCCCAGTCCTGGGATGGCAAGCACAGCAGCTGTGAAAGCCGCCTTTGGTGTGAGCCTAATTGATTCCAAATATTTCCTTTGCGAGCCGAGGGCTGGAACTTTGCGGTGGAGGCTGTTGGATCTTCCCGGGCTGGATCTGCCAGGACCCCGCCTGCTGGAGAGTGTGAGCTGTGGTCCCCTTACAGCCTTTGGCCTGATGGTCACCTGCAGACGTGGAGACGGTCCACCCGAGATAAAGTCACATGATAACCAGGCAGGTCTCTCAGGAGCCACGTGCTGCCTCCAAGCCAAGCCTGTCATTATTTCAGCCCTGTCAACACTCCTCCCCGCTCTGCGGCCCCACGATTTGAAGTGACTGATAAAAGTAACACAATTGCCTGTTTACTTGTCTAAACACAGCTTGGAAAGTGTCAGGTTGTATCGCAGTGTTTAATTGCTACCAAAATAGGTGTGTGTCGAGTAAACAGTTATAGATAAAAGGAAGTCATTGTTCAGAAAATGGATTAATTAGTATTTAATTGCTATAACTTGCAATTAATCCCTTAATATTAGGAATGCAAGCTTGTAACAAATTAGTGAGGCACAAAAGAAAGCAACAAGGAGCGTGAGGTCCTTTGCCAGATCCATAAGGCAGAGCATCCCCAGCCCCAGCCCCACCCCGCAGCCTTGAGAGGGGCCAGTCGGGAACCTCGAGGTCTCTGCTCTGGTTGAAACCCAAATTCTCTTTCTCGCCTCGGAACCTGTCATTTTAAATAGCTAAAACAGAGACTCGGGATCCATTCTGATGGCTCACTTGGAGGTGATGCAGGCAGGAGTGGGCATCTTCAGCTCAGGGCACATCTGAAAATAATCTCTTTGCAGGGACGCAAACCCTCTGCCTCCCTCTGTGGGGGCTTCTGGCAGATCTGAAACCTCGGCTCAAACCAGGCATGTATTTTCTAACACACCTCTGTTCAGGGGGCTGCGCGTGGGCCTCAGTCACCCCTTGGAAGCTGGGCCACCTTTAGGGTGAACGCAGTTCCGGCTCCTGGCATGGCCTGGGAGACTCCGTGGGGCCCCTACCTGAGTCGCGGGGACCCCGGCCAGCTCCGCTGGGCACCCAGGCCCCAGTCGAGGCTGGAGCTGCCCAGTCCCTGGGGAGCTGAGTCCAGCTGCTCCTCAGGAAATCGGAACCCCACACACGACGGGTCCCCAGGCATCTGCCACTCCCACCCACCCGGTCCACCCACCTCCTGCTCTTAAAGGCCTCTCTGAATTGTCTGCTGTCAGCAGAGCAAGCGTGTGCCCTGCGATCCCGCAGACAACGAAGCCCCCAGCAGCATTTCAGGCGGGTGATGTCACCCAGGTAAAACTGTACTGACAAGCTTTTAATTAAAGTTTTCCCACACATCTCTCCACGGGTCCCCGGAGCGATCATTCATTATGTGCCTACTGCCAGCCAATTGTGAGTTGGGAGGGAAGAGCTTTATTTTCAAAGCTCTTGCTGACAGCCAGAGAACACTGTTATACAATCTGTTTACGTCTTCACACACACACGCGCGCCCACACACACACACTCACACGCACAGTCTCGCTCAAGGAGAAGCGGCCGTGCAGGGTGTTTTCACGTGTGCGGCAGTAATGAAAAGCATCCGCTGCTGGGACAAGCAAGAGGTCGGGGCGCACAGCTCGTCTGCACAGTCCCTGGCAGTCATTGGCCGAGGAGGGACGTGCCCGGGAACGCGTGGGTCTGAGCGGGTGCAGGGGCCCCGAGGCCGGGGTCTGATGGGTGCAGGGGCCCCGAGGCTGAGGTCTGATGGGTGCAGGAGCCCCGAGGCTGGGGTCTGAGTGGGTGCAGGGGCCCCGAGGCTGGGGTCTGAGTGGGTGCAGGGACCCTGAGGCTGGGGCAGGGAGGCACCTGCAATCCCTTGAGTGCTACTAGCAGGAAGAGCACCCTCACCGTTGGCACCGAAGGGGGAGCCCCGTGCGGGGCCACAGGCAGTCACGCAGACATCTGTAAGCACCCACGACGGGCCCCAGCACTGCAGAGTGGAGGCCTGCAGAAGCCGGGATTGGGCAAGGGAGGCTGGGCTCACTGGGGATGGGGCTCTGGGTCCCTGGTCCCTGTTGTGGAGCTTCTGTGGAAAACCCGGGCCCCCATCTCTGCGTCCTCGTCACTGGGACAAACTCTCCAAATCCTGGGGAGGGAGGCGGGAAGGAGGGGTGAGGGGCGAGGGGAGGGGTGGAGAAGTGGCCCAAATCCTGGGCCTCCCCAAATCCTGGGGAGGGGAGAGGGGAGGGAGGGGCGCCCCAGGCCCCTTGCTTCCTCCCATCGTGGCTCAACTGTGAAGCCGAAGCAG
Source organism: Neotragus moschatus (assembly GCA_006410615.1). NCBI lineage: Eukaryota > Metazoa > Chordata > Mammalia > Artiodactyla > Bovidae > Neotragus > Neotragus moschatus. The sequence goes on from SJYA01004118.1 coordinate 43,868, forward strand.
GATCGGGGTCCTCCACTCAAGCAGGCCGGGGCCCACGATGTCCCCACGACGTCCCCGCCAGGACCTGCCTCCAAACGCCCAGAAGGTCTTCGTGGAGACCCCAGCTAGGGTGTAGGCGGATCCCCCAGCCAGGCCCATGGCAGGCCCTTCCAGCCCCACGCCATGGGGCCCGACAGCACTTCCTGCTCGTGGCCCGTCTGCTCTTGAAATCATCAGTGAGCTGGGAAAAGAAAATGTGTGCACATATATGCGGTGTCTGGAACGCCGTCCCCTCTCCTGTGTAGAAGAGCGGGTGTAGGACCACCGCTGCGGGCCCACGGAGGCCCTTCACGGACTGGGCTTCAGTCTGACACCGTCGCCTGGCTGGGCGGGTGCCCTGCACTGTTTCTCCCGCTCCTGGACCACGGATGCGTGGAGAGGCTCGGGATACACCCACGGTGAGTGACGGCCATGCCTCAGCCTCCCTCACCTCCTCTGCCGTCCCCCTGGGAGCCTGACTCCCATTGAGCCTGAGATGTCAACCAGAGAGTTAAAGAGAACCTCTGACTCATGCGGGCACGGTGGGGAGCAGAGCCTGGATTCCCAGCATCGCTGCGAGGACAGAGGACTGTCCTTTACCGCCCGCGCCCCCCCACACTGGGGGCAGAAGTCCTCCTCCAGGTTCCAGCATCCCGCTTCCAGGCGCCTGATGGAGGTGCAGAAACAAGGTGGGGTGGCCGGCCGGGGTGGACTCCTCCCCTCGGCGCAGGCTCCAGACTGCACTGAGGGGGCCATGGTCAGCCAGAGAAGAGCAGCTCCTGGAACAGTGAGACCTGTGCCCACCACCCCTGCACACACCAGACCTGGTGGTGGTGCCGGGGCCACCGTCCTGCTCGGGACACGCTGGTCCCGCCCTCTTCGCGTCCGGTTGTGGCTGCAGACCCTGGAAGAAGCCGCGCAGAGGACGCAGAGGACGCAGGAGGTGCTGGAACACGGAGGAGGGAGTTCTCAGCAAAGGGGAAGGCGGGGAGGAGGGAGTTCTCAGCAAAGGGGATGGCGGGGAGGAGGGAGTTTGCAGCAAAGGGGAAGGCAGGGAGGGCTCCAGCAAAGTCGCCAGGACCAAGGAGAGGAGAGAAAAAGGGAGACACGGAGACAGACAGACAGAGCCCTGAAGGGCCAGGGTTGAGCTCTGTGTTTGAGGCCTGAGTCCACGAGGAGAATAGCAGAGGAAGGAGGGGGCTGAGACCCCGAGACTGGACAGAAGGGCGGGCCGGAGTTCCCGGGCACACTCCAGGTGCACCTGGCCTTGTCAAAGAAGGAGCTGGAGCCCTGGGAAGGTTGTGAGCAGGAAAGACCATGGTCCACTCTGTGTTTTAGAGAGAGCTTCCTGGTGGCTGGGCAGAGGCTGGATGAGACAGGGGCGTGGAGGAGTGGGGGGCCCTTGGAACACTTGGCAGCCCGCCCCGAGTGGGAGGGGTCCTCTGAGACCCGTCGAGCCAGTGGGGACGCAGAAGGGTGGCCACAGCTCCGCACAGCCTGCCATACGAGCTGCATGGTGGGAACGTGTGTGTAAACACACGGGTGGATGGATGGATGCCATTAATGAACGAGCAGAAAATCATTTGCCCTCAGCTATCTGGCAGTTTCATTATTTGGAATTGGTTTAGTTAATCTAATTTGGCATCATGCATGAGGCAATTTATGAAGGGGGGACAAAAGAAGCTGCGAAAGTCTCTGCTTCTCCTCCCACCGGGCTGGGGGCTGCAAGCCCCCTCCTCTCGCTCCCCCGGCGGTCAGCATCTGCCCCCCCCCCTCCCCGCACAGCATCAGGGACTCGTGCTCCACGTCTGAGGCTGGTTTGGAACACACGGTGCAGCTGTGGCTTGCCCTCCTGAGCCCTGGTGTTGGAGGGTCTGTTGTGTTTAAGAAGTTCAGCCACGTGGACCCATCCTGGCCGACAGTTCCAGCACCAGACAACTGTTCTGATGCTTTGCTCAGATCATCCCCCTCCACCCCCATTCTATGGGTCAGAACAAACTTCGTGTGTTTCCATCCAGACACTGCAAATCAGAGACACCGCCTCCTCATTGGCCTCCTTAATTCCTGACTCCCCGAGTATTCTAGCAGATTGTAACAGTCATTTATGTCATTAGGTTCTGGGTGATTTGTTCATGTCAGTAGGAATGAGAACAGAATCTGGCAGCTGAAAATGGCACACCACCATCCTGAAAACCTGAGATCTACTGGTTTCAGGGCCTTGAGGAGGCTGTCGGCAAAAGACAGAACTACGTCTTAAGAAGGGTCAATGAAATCTCAATAAAAAGTGAGGAAAAGGTTCTTAGAAAAAAGAAGACCCTGCCAATTCAGTGGACATTTTAGCAAAATTATTGCCTGAAATAATGTGTGCAATAAAATGGTAGATTTGTCTACGGAAGTGGTTAAGCAGAATGTCGAAACCTACACCTATTATAGAATGTCCTACATTTATCATAGAATGAGCATCGTAAGGTAAGGAGAAAATATAGTGAGCTACTGAAGGGATTACTCAGTTTTGAAGAAGGATTTAGAAGAAAAATAAACAGGCAGGACTTGCTGGCCTTGAAAATATAAAGCCCAGAGAATTAAGGCAGTGACTCATGACTCTTTCAAACTAACCCATCTTCTCAGAATCTCAAGGCACAGATCCAGCTGGTTAAACAATAGGGTTTCTAAGAATCTTAAAGTTGTTCTCCACACTGTGCTCAAAGGGAGCTCAGGTCAGAGGAGGACTTACCTTGAAAATGTTGAGGGTGTGCCATTGATTAAAGGAATGAATTAAAAGTGATACAAAAGAAACCCATAGTGTTTTTAAAGAAAAAGTACCAAAAAAGAGAGTGTTTCGGAAGTACGATATTTGACATCAGGTAGTCGGTTGACCCGGGAGTTCAGCTGCAAACTCAGGTCCCTTTCTTACCGAAAAGGACCAGTGACTCTTCTGTGCACAGGTCTGGGCTTCCCTGACAGCTCAGCTGGTAAAGAATCCGCCTGCAACGCGGGAGACCTGGGTTCCCTCCCTGGGTTGGGAAGATCCCCTGGAGAAGCAGTTACCCACTCCAGTATTCTGGCCTGGAGAATAGTATAGTCCATGGGGTTGCAGAGTCGGCCGCAACTGAGCGGCTTTCACTTTCTGCAAGGAGCCACACACACAACTCCCCTTCTCACAAGGAGGCTGAGCCTGTGCTTGGTCTTGCTGTACTTTGTGCAAGAGAAAAATAAAGTTTGTGATCAGAAAACAGACTGAATTTTTTTTAAGGAAAATGAAAATGAATTTCTTTGACAGTCCTTCAGATATGGGGTCTTTGTCCCGTCTTCTTAAATCTGGGAAGACTTGTGGTTGTTTTAACTAAGAACACAGCAGAAAGGATGCCTGGGTGAGACTAGTCCCTGGGGATGACCCAGGCTTTTGCTGGCTCCCTGAAACCCTCAGTATGGACCCTGGGCCACTGACAAGGAGCGCTTGGGCCTGGAGCCTGCCGTACCACCAGGAAGACCGAGTCGCAGCAGCTGGTTCTACGGTCCCAGCCGTAACACGTGGGCAACGGGCTCTGCGATTTCAGTCACGAGCCAAGGAACAGAGGCCAGCTGCCAGACTCAGGCAGAGGCCCGGAAGCCTCCCGAGGGAGCGCCTGTGCCCTGCTGGAACCTTCATTTTGGACGCTGGGCTCCGGAACTGCAAGAGCACACCCTGAGCACATAGTCAGACCTGGAGCAGGTCTGTGTCCACCGCCCCCTCGGCCAGGACGAGCGCCCCATGAGGACTGCCCGTCAGAGGCCCAGAGGCCATCCTCACGGGGCACCCGGCACCCAGGATGGCTCTAGGGCTCGGGACCACAGTGCTCCCCAGACTTCAGGGCACGCTGGAGATGAATGAGACGCCATCTCACGTGGATGAGACCCCGTCCCTCCCGTGCGTAGACCTGACCTCCAGGCCCCATTGTCCATGCAGACACTCACTGGCTGTTGGCACCGTTCAGCCGCTAAGTCACGTCTGGGAGCCCCATGAACAGTGTAAAAAGGCAGAAAGACGCTCGCTTACCAGGGCTTCCTAAGCTCTCTGTGGTGGGGTTCTCTTAGAGCAAACCCCCGCACCACAGATAGGCATGCCCCCGGGACCCCTCCGGGGCTTCCTCCTCCTCTCAGTCCTGTTCCTCTGTCCCGCCCTCCCATCTTGCCTTCCATCTGTCTGTCTGTCTGTCTTAATATTCCTGAGAAGTCCTTGAGACACGCAGGTGGAGTTTGGGGAACGCGCTCCCCTCGTGCCCGTGGGAGGAGCGAGCAGACGCGGGACCACGCGGCCTGTGGCCTTTTCCCTCGGTCCCTTCATCTGTCGGGTTCCTCCTGTCTTCAGGTAACCTTGGGGAGGCCAGGGGCATAATGGATGTGAACAGCCACACTGTCTATGGAAATGGCGGGCTCCGACTTTCCTGGGTTCACTGAGGACTCACAGCTCCAGGAGGAGCACTGGCCCGGGAGTCCCGCGTGTCCAGAGGACACGCCTGTCCCCGCATGCACGGCCTTGGCCAAGTGCCTGGCCTTCGCCCTGGCTGTCTGCCCCCCAGCAGAATCTTGAGAAAGAGTCAGCCATACAGTAATAGAGAAGGCTTTCCCGAGTACCCATGAGGGAGAGGACACCGACGGGCGAAGGCCACCTTCAAGACTCAGCCGCTGAGAGATTCCAACCGCCTCCATCCGAGGGAGTGGAAACCAGCCTGGCACCGCAGGGGACCCCCTCCTCCCATCCCCCGACCTGGTGGCCCCGGCCCTGGAGGCCTGAGTTCTGAAGTGGAGGCGCACGCTGGCCCAGGATGGAGATGCCCCACGGCCCAGCACCCTGGCCTCGCAGCTTCCCTGTGGGGCTCCCGGGGGTCCAGGTGAGAGGGAAGTCTCCGACGTGGGTTGCAGAGGCCCGAAGACCCTGCCTGCACAGACACAGCCTCAGCCTGTGTCCACCCAGCGTGGCCGCCAGCAGGGGTCTGCGGGGAGCCCTGGGTGCCACACCTAGGACGGTCACCTCAAGAGACGTGGCCTGGATTTCTGCTCTCAGGGAGGAAGCTACTGAGATGGGTTTTCTCACCAAACAGCCTTCTGGTTTTGTTTTGCTTGCTGGCTGGCTTCACGGAGAGGACCTTCCCTGGTGGCTCAGAAAGTAAAGACTCCACCTGCAATGCAGGAGATGTTTGATCCCTGGGTTGGGAAGACCTCCTGGAGAAGGAAATGGCATCCCTCTCCTGTATCCCTGCCTGGAGAATCCCACGGACAGAGGAGCCTGGCGGGCTACAGTCCATGGGGTCGCAAGGAGGTGGGACACGACAGACTGCTGAACACTTTTGTGGGGAGAGCTGCTTTTCCCTCTTGCGGCTTTCTTTTTCTTTCTTTTTGCTTCCTGTGTGATTACTGGGATCCAAGTGAAGCCACCTTTCAGGTTGCCCATTACTCATTATTCAGATGCCTCCCAAGTTTGGACAGGTGTGTGAATCACAGTCACAAACACTCATACTTTCAGAACTGTCCTTCCTAACCCACTCAGCAGTGGGTACCAACGGTGTTGCTCCAACGGTCTCAGAGTAGAATGACGTTGTGGAGAGAAACTCAGCCCAGCGAGGTGAGGAGAGCTTCCAGGAGGAGGGACGGTGTCCAGAGCCCCAGGAAGATGGACGGGACCGTGTGTGCAGCCGTGGACTTCCCTGCAGACAGTGGGTAGCGCTGGGTCAGGTCAGGTTGGGAGCCGAGCAACTGGGGCTGCTGGAGCGTGAGCTGAGAGTGTGTGTGTGAATTCCCTTCAGTCCTATCTGACCCTTTGCCACCAGGCTCCTCTGTCCATGGGATTCTCCAGGCAAGGATACTGGAGCAGCTTGCTATCTCCTCCAGGGGATCTTCCTGACCCAGGGATGGAACCGTGTCCCCTGGGTCTCCTGCACCGGCCAGCAGATTCTTTACCACGAGCACCACCTGGGAAGCCCGCACGGCCTGACACCAACCAGAAACTGTTCCCTCCGGTTTCCATCACAGAGTCTATTGCGTTGACACGTGAGACGGACACACAGGAAGGAAAATGAGACGAGAGCCCCCGGAGGACTGCTGGTCAGCAGCTCCCCTTCTAAGCGGGCCATCTCTCCCTTGGCCATATCCAGCGAGGACCCCAGGGTGTCCAAGGGAAGGCCTCAGTGGGGCAGGCACTCCCCCCAGCTCATGCGGCTGGCAGATGTGTGGGGGGCTTTGATAACCGGGAAACCCCGAAACAGACTGTGGAGGGAAATTATCTGCAGCTGCGCTGTAGGGGGGACAAGCCCAGGGATGGCCAATAAATTAGTCAAAATTGCATTTCCCCAGATCAGCATTGTCTGCCTTCTGAAGTATAAATTATGGGGCTGGGCACACAATCTAAACTTTCCTAAGTCTTCAAAGGCAAAGCACCCAGAGTCCTGGCTGTTCTGGACAAGTCTGTGTTTCTTCCCTGACAGTGCTTGCAGGAGAGCTGTGTTCCGGAGGCTTACCAGTCAGCAGAGGAGCCAGTTAGGCAAAAGCGAGGGCCCTCGGGGCTGCTCCAGAGCAGAGCTGAGGGCTTGCTGCCCTGGGTCCAGAGAGCAGACCCTCCGCTGCTCCTGGGGTCAGGGGACACCACCCCTGCTGAGCCTGGGAGGTCCTCATGTGGTCCTGGCGTGCCTAGACTCTGCTCAGGGAACGCTGGTCCTCAGGCATGAAACCCCTGTGTTCATCTGATGACCCTCACGTCACTACGGTGAACAGAGAGATTCTGTTTTCACTAACCAGCTTTAAAGGAGAGGAAAGCCCCACCACAAAGAAACCTTGGTCAGCAGATCCCCGGCCATGCCAAGACTCCCCGGAACGAAGCCGAGGGATGGCGGTCTCTGTCGGGCACAGGACGTTTCCGGGCACTGACTCCTCAATGTCTGGTATCCCAAGGGATTCCCAAGACAAAAAGCAGAACCAGCCCAAAGGAAATATTCAAGGAAACACACAAGAAGTTTCTTGGAAACTGGGTTTGAAGAGGTGTGTTGAATTTCTGCCCTTCAAATCATGTTGATTGGTTTATTAGGAGACAGCTAACATACTGATAATCCATCAGTCGTGTCCAACTCTTGCGACCCAGGGACTGTGGCCCGCTAGGCTCCTCTGTCCATGGGATTCTGCAGGCAAGAATACTGGAGTGGGTTGCCATCTCCTTCTCAGGGGAGTCTTCCCAACCCAGGGATTGAACCGGGATCTCCTGCACTGAAGGCGGATTTTTTACCATCTGAGCCATGATATATCGGTGCAATGAACAAGCAAGAAGTAAACACACCTCCTTTTTCCACGTGGCTCTCACTCGCTCCCTCTGGAGATGCACTTGTCCCCCCAGGGGCGAGGATGCCGCGTGCCCTGGTGGGGGTGTGGGGGACACCTGCCTGACGTGGGGGGCCCTCGCGTTGGGGGCGCCTCCTCTGACTCCCGAGCGGGGCACCATTTGGCTCCCCCTCACTGTAGAGGCTCACCCGGCATCCCTCCAAGAGCTACGCCCACTGAGACTTCAGGGTGCAAGCATCACCACCCGCCGGGGCCACTGTGACGACATGCTGCACGCCGGGGGGGCTTGTACACAGTGGAACGTACTGCTCACGGTTTTGGAGGCTGCACGTCCACACTCAAGGTGCCCGCAGGGTGAGTTTGGTTCCAAGGAGGTATGGCCCAGCTTCCTGGCCCCCGATGTGGCACAGGGCTCTGAGTCCAGTTCTTGTGAGAAGGCTGGGAGGAGGGCTCACCTTGGGGGTGAAGGCGGCTGGACTCTGCCCATACTCAGCACCGCAGCCCCCACCCCATGTCTGAGACACGTCTGCCTGGTGGGGGTTTCCGGCTGACCGAGGACCCTCTCCTCCAGTGGGGACACCAGGTCCTTCTCTGAGTCATCCCTGATGGCTGCCTCTTCTTCACCAACCCCAGGAGAGTATATGGGAGTATCTAGTGTGTCCTGGCACCTCCCAGCAGGCCTGGGGTGTGACCTGGTGCCTGCTGAGGGCCTGGCCAGAGGGGGACAAGGGACCTGGAAGCGACAGGATGGAACGGCGTGGAGAAGGGGACCAGGGCCCAGCTGCAGGGGTCCTGAGCTGCCTCCAAGGGCCCCGGAGGTCCTACTCCCGAGAACTCGTCTCCTGGGAGCCCGAGGGGAGGGAAGTCTCGAGGAGACCCTTGGGGACACCTGGCAAGGACCTCCCACATGAAGATAGGAGCCCCCCCAAGCCTGCCCACCACAGGAGAGCCACCCTGTGACACCCAGGCCCTCTCCCCACCAAACCCTGCCCCTGCGTAGATGGCTCCATCCACTCTGGCCCCGCCCCTCCCCTCCCCGGCCCCGCCCCTCCCCTCC